>CABPRJ010001441.1:619836-802089 GCA_902439185.1 Cinara cedri
TTCAATGAAAATGATCCAGAAATATTTAAACTTGTGTTTTATCAATTATAATATTTCTACTTGAAAAAGGCCAAACAAACTGCACAAGATGGATCTGTTCACTCACAACATGAAATACTTTCTCAAATATAGGTGAACATATTATTGAAAGTTCATGAAAGTGGGTGTGCATGGGATGAAAAGGGACTTCTCGTCCCATGGACATCCACTTATATATCTCTCAGTGAAAATGATCCAGAAATACTTAAAACTACCAAACAAACTGAAAAAGATGGATCTGTTCACACCCTGAAATACTTACTCAAATATAAGTGAACATATTATTAAAAGTTCATGAAAGTGGTTGTGCATGGGGTGTAAAGGGACTTTATACCCCATGGACAACCACTTATATATCTTTCAATGAAAATGATCCAGAAATATTTAAACTTGTGTTTTATCAATTATAATATTTCTACTTGAAAAAGGCCAAACAAACTGCACAAGATGGATCTGTTCACTCACAATATGAAATACTTACTCAAATTTATGCGAACATATTATTGAAAATTCATGAAAGTGGGTGTGCATGGGGTGAAAAGGGACTTTTCATCCCATGGACACCCACTTATATATCTTTCAGTGAAAATGATCCAAAAATACTAATAACTTGTGTTTTATTAATTGTTTATAAATTTCTACATGAAAAAAGCCAAACAAACTGCACAAGATGGATCTGTTCACTCACAACATGAAATACTTTCTCAAATATAGGTGAACATATTATTGAAAGTTCATGAAAGTGGGTGTGCATGGGATGAAAAGGGACTTCTCGTTCCATGGACATCCACTTATATATCTTTCAATGAAAATGATCCAGAAATATTTAAAACTTGTGTTTTATCAATTGTTTATAGTATTTCGACTTGTAAACTATTAAACAAACTGGAAAAGATGGATCTATTCACTCACAACATGAAATACTTACTCAAATATATGTGAACTTATTATTGAAAATTCATGAAAGTGGGTGTGCATCGGTTGAAAAGAGTCTTTTCGTCCCATGGACAACCACTTATATATCTTCCAATGAAAATGATCCAGAAATACTTTAAACTTGTGTTTTATCAATTGTTTATAATATTTCCACATGATAAAGGTCAAACAAACTGCACAAGATGGATCAGTTCATCCACAACATAAAACACTTACTCAAATATAGGTGAGCATATTATTGAGAGTTCATGAAAGTGGGTGTGCATGGGATGAAAAGGGACTTCTCATCCCATGCTCATCCACTTATATATCTCTCAGTGAAAATGATCCAGAAATACTGAAAACTACCAAACAAACTGGAAAAGATGGATCTGTTCACAACCTGAAGTACTTACTCAAATATAAGTGAACATATTATTGAAAGTTCATGAAAGTGGGTGTGCATGGGATGAAAAGGGACTTCTTGTCCCATGGACATCCACTTATATATCTTTCAGTGAAAATGATCCAAAAATTCTGAAAACCTGTGTTTTATCAATTGTGTATAATATTTCTACATAAAAAATACCAAACTAACTGCACAATATGGATTTGCATATGGAACTTGTTTAAACAACCGTGAAAATATTTATTATTAATTCATAATGCAGATTTTCAGTTATGAAAAAAACGGATTGGTATCTTTTGAAATGAGCTTATGTAAGTTTTTGTCTTAGAAAGATAATGGCATCGGAATTTTTTTTTTTCATGGACACCCACTTAAATAATCTTTATATTGTCTTATTTCTGTACTGCTAAATAATTGGTTTGTTTTACCTATACTTTTGGATAGAATAGATTTGTATAGAACCTTTAGAATAGAGGAGAGTAAGTCATTATTAGATTGATCAGTATTATGTCTCGAGAAATTATATTCCTTAATTTATATTATATTTTATAACGAAATGAAAAATGTTGTTTTTAAACTTTCGAAACTTAAAAACAAATTCATTACATTTGTCTGGTTGTTCTTGTAATATGCATTCTATCCTATTATTTGTAGCAAAAATGTATTTATAAAAAATTATGTTAGTATTTGAAATGTATTAGTTCTAAATTTAAATTGATTTATTCAAATCTATAATAATTATATTATATTGTAACGAAATTTAAAATTTTTATTTTTAGTTTAATTTAATCTTAAAAAACTAAAACTAAAACAATTGTATTAAATTTGTTCGTCAGTACTTATCATTGTGTCTTGTTATTTGTAATATAAATTTTATAATTCTTATATTCCTTTTTTGTATGGAAATTTTCTAGCACCTTTATTTTGAAAAAGTGTTTTTAGAATCAATCAATGACAGATTTTCTAATTCGTCTAATTTTATTTGACACTTGAAACTAGTCAAAAGCCTTTAATTCTCAAAATAATAGTGGTTTTTATGAAAAGAAATTAATGCTCTTAATGCACATGTAATTATAAAATATAATTGTATGTATATTCAATAGACTTTGTATTCTGATTGATTATCCCGGTATATTTATGTTTATATAATTTTGTAAGAAAAAAATGTATTTTATTCACACATACATTATATGTAGGTACTGTCATTCAAGTTGTTTATTTATTTAGGGCCGGATTTAGACTTTCGGATACTAGTGCAAATCCTTTTTTGTGGCCCTTAGTGGTAAAAAAAAACAATACCTAATATCTCGGGAGTTGAGGAAAAAAATTAAAAATTTTCAAACTTTCACATTATAATTATTTATCTTAAATATATTTTTTTTCCTAGTTAGAAATACTGCTGTTCATGTATCACAAATTTCAATATTCATTTAAAGAGCCATATTATAATAATTTTATTAAACCTTCATAATTTTAAGAGTAAAGACATACTTTTTATGTGGGTACAGCCACTTGTAGGTGGAAAATTGGGAAGGTAGGATACAGGCGGGATTTGAATTTATATCTGTAGCAACAAAAAAAAAACTATTCTGAACAGAGTTCAGTAGATAATGTTGCTTTGTCAACAATACAATATATGGTATGTAAAATGATAACAACTGTGTTTCCATGACAACGATTGTTTAAAACAAATTAAAATAATAACAAAAAATAAATAAAAACTGTTGTCAATGACAACCTTATTTTTTATCCTAAAGAACCAGGTTTTTCTTATGATTATCTGGAATATTAATGAGAATTTTAATAAATGTTTTGAAAGTACTGCCCAGAGAATATTTTCTTTTGGAAAATGTACTATATTTAATGAAAGAAAAAGTGTTCACATAAAAAAAAAAAAAAAAAAACATAGTAAAACCAATACATTTATCGTTCCACTCAGAATCTAAAATAATTATTTTAATCTAATAACATTTTATTAATTATAATTTTCAAATCAAATCTTCACATATAAATGCAGCCACTGTTGGTAAGAAGTTAGGAAAGTAGGATATAGAGGGGAAATTAATTTGTATCTGTAAGCAACAATAAACTATTGTTTACTAAAAATGATTCTGAGCGGAGTTCAGTTGATAGTGTTGCTTTGTCATCAATATATATATATATATCATATTGTGATAAAATAATTAAATAGTCATTATATATATATTTTAAATATTTGTTTAATAGGTATTTGTATCGATTTTCCCGTTTTTCATATTTACTGACCTTTGTAACGTTTGTACCTATATACTAAAATATTTTGTGTTCACTTGATGTCCCATTGCCATTACATTGTCAAGTGGAATCTTGATGTATTAATTTGCAACCTAAATCAATCTTTATTTTTAGAAGTTGATATTTTTTTTTATAAATTTCTCAAGCCAAGGGTCAAAAAGTTTTAAATTTTTCATATAATTAAACAACTGTTGCTCGGGACAAGTGCCCTTAAAACCCTTCGTCCAGTACGGCCCTGTATATATTACTTTATAGTATAATATAAAAACAAAATATATTTTTGTGTGCTATGAATATTATTCAGCCAATAACATAAACTCTAATTCTATACTTGTATTTTTATGATTTCCGGGGTTTTTGTTTTTATTGAATACTACACATCTATACTTAATTTTAATTTGTACATAAATTTTATTTGTATGAATGAAATGTATAACATCTACCACAGATTTTATTGCCATCATAACTTCTGATTTAAATAATCTGCTGCAATATATATATAATATGTGCTGTCTATTAATAGTTTGTACACATACAGAAAACGAAAAGCATTGGTAAACAATAATCAATTAATAAATAATATTCCTTGTAAGAAGAATATTTAGGTATGATCAAAATATACATTCAAAATGTTTCGCAGAGAATTAAAATGTTCACCAAATACTTATATGTTAATACCTATAAGTATCTATTTAGTAAAAATACTAAAATGTTAATATTAAATAAATAATAAACTTAGTTATATTTATGGAAATATTTTTGCTATCTTGTGTTATTTATACAGTTTTTTCTTTTGATTTATATGGGTACAATTTATTTAACTTCGCAAAAATCTTTGATAATTGAACACAAGTTTCTCGTTAGTTGCATCTAACTAATACTAATATATAAATATTTTGAAAATCCTTTAGTCATGGCTTTTTAGAAGGGCGCTCGTAAAAATATAAACCCCGGGCGGAGGCCAAAGTCAAAAGTATAAGACTTTTTTACAACTTCCAAGTTATCATGGTTTAATTTAAGCCATGTGAGTAACAATTCATATTTAATATTAACTAAAAAAGCGGGAGGGCCATAGTCCCAACCGGCACCCCCTGCGGGCGCCCTTGGATACAAATCGACGCCATCTATGAATAAATAATTATAACAATAATGTTTTGTTTTAACCACAGACTAACACAAGAAGATACATTTTAACTAGTTTAGAACAATTTCTTTGTGTTAACTTTATTTTGATTTCTGTTTGAAACAAGAGAATACTAGCTGTCGCATTCGTACCTATATATAGTAATTATAATAAATTTTCTTACGGTGATCCATTTAAGAGGGTATAATCATTATTTCGGAAAGTATTAACTTTTTCCGGAATTTGTTTTCTAGAAAATTTAAGAAACAAGCTACTTTACAATTATATATTTATGTTATTTTTGTAGGTAAAACTACCTTTGTGTGGCATGTTAATAATGCACCACTTCTCTCCTACAACCTAAGCTTAAAACTGAAATATCTCGTTAACGGCTTGACAGAAATCAAATTTTTCAACACTCATATTTATTTTAATTAATACTCCATCTATTAATGGATATTTAATATAGGTAGCCAATTAAAAATCAAAAGTAGGTAGTAATTTTACTCCCAAAAATAAGGGTGACAAAAATAACATAAATATAAAAATTGTAAAGGAGCTTGTTTCTTAAATTTTCTGGTAAACAAATTCCGGGAAAAGTTATTAATTTCCGAGATAATTTCGTGTACCCAATTAAATGGATCACCTGGTATGTAAGAACTTCGGTCTTGTGATCTTTACAAGGAAAATGTAAAACATTGTTATTTGTATTAAAGAAATCTACTAAAGTCAACTATCAGTAAAAGAGCTTCAGGATTATCATGATATTTAGAGAATGGGTTTTCCACAAAACATAGAAAGTTAAACATAAAATGATTTGGATGAATCAATGCACCACTTGATTTTAAATTAATCAAAGCAGCTTTTGCTCTATTGTAATAATAGACAATATTTTATTTCCGAAATAGTGCTACACGTACATATCGGGGCAAGATTTCTGGTAGATAATTTGTCACGGTATATGAAAAAAAATTATTTTTAAAATCAATACATTCTTCACAAATACATTATAATTTTTTATTTCAATATAAATTAATAACAAATCCTTGTTATTTATTTTATACAAATATCATAAACGATTACGGTTATAGATATTATATATCCACGAATTTTTAGCTGCATTTATTTTGTGTGGTATAAATGTAGTTTAGCTCCCAAGTGATTATTTGAAATATTTATTTCCAAAATATGTGTTTTTGCATGCTTAAAATGATGATACATTCATAAAAAGTCGCTTAAACTTCATTTGAAAGTTATGGTGAACAAATTTCAAAATTATCTATTTTCCTAAACATCATGTTTTTGAGTTTGGAATACCAAAAATTAAAAATGGTAATAATGATATGTTTAACATTTTGTTGGTATCAGAATTCACCTATCGCAAATATTTTTTATGTTATTGTTAATAAACTACGTAAAACTTAATTATAATGTTTTTACAATCATTTGCATATTAAAATAAATCATAATTGATTTTTTGGACTTTTTTCATTCGGTGTGTAAAGAAGTAAAGAAGTTTATGTTGAAATCAGAACTATCTAAATGACTATGCCAAATGCAATTTGTTAGTCTACTTCTCTCGGAGGGATTGCCCCCTTCGCCCCCAAAGGATGCATCTAGTTTTATCACGGACTAAGAAAGAATCGCATGATAACCAAAAGTCACCCTTCCAAAAGTACACGGTTTCTTCTTAGTTTTGTAGTTAAAACAAGCCGTCGCGGGTCGTTTTGAGATATCTAGTGTATAGCGCTCAATACTTTGTACTTTTGAAAGGGAAACATTTGGTGATCAGCACCTCTAACCCGCTGACCAATTCATTACTAGTCCATTCTTTCATTCGTTGATTTCCTTCATGATATAAATTCATTGATTGGTCATTGTGAGATTTTAGGTCAGGTATTGGTTTACCTGTGATATAGGTTTTTTTTTTTGAACATTTTGTCTACTTGAAATTTTGCTCAGATTCAAGTGTAACACTTTTTTCGAAAGAAAATCTGAACTGGGATGGTACTTTAGGAAAGTTGTTTTTCCTAGGAGTTCTCCCAATAAATGGGAAAAACGTAGGGAAACTTGAAAATTTTCGTATTGTATTATTTCCAAATCGTAAATATTACGATCTTCAAAACATGTACTTACAACCGAACTCTGCTTAGAATCGTTTTTCTTTAGTAATGATTAATCGTCACGTACAGATATATGTTAAATTTCCTCTCTACCTTCCACACTTCTCACCTACAACAGATTCATCATGCGAAGTAGGTACATTTGTCCGTTTTTTTTTTTTAATAATATTATTTTAAAAACAACGATAAAAACTAAACAAAACTGCAATATCGAGTATTAAGCAAAATCAAACACTTACTTAAATGATAATTGATCACAGACTTAGAGCTCTGAAAATCCTATGGTCGCTTATAGTTGTTTCTTATGGATAGCAGGTTTTCAATAATACAATTAAATATTGTGGTTAACTACCTACCTTAATAAACGACACGAGTAAACATTTGTAAGTATAATACCCACTTACTTAATGAAGTATTGAAATTTCTAAATTTCTGTACTATAATTAAATGCTTTCACTTTATCAATAGGTAGTTATATTTTTTATAAATTATTCAAAAACGAATATTCACAATGAGCAATCATTACGGTTATGAAGCACGTAAGTGTTGTACCTACCTACCTTTTGGGTATGAGTGTCGCGTATTGGTATCAATTGTATTTGGCAAATCTAGAACACTGTTCTCTTGTTGCATAATATTATAAATTATAATATTTTGTCCTTTTTACAATATGATTTATTAAAAAAGCGCGCGCGATAAGGATAAGACAAGGATCGTAATCACGGTCTTAGATAAGACAGTAATATAACGACAGAATGAAGTTAGGAACGCGCGTGTAAACGGTATCGGCAGTGCCGTCCGAGTATACGGTATCCGGCCGCGGTATTCGGGTGACAATTTTAACAAATACACGAAATAAACCTCGGTGGCTTGATGCGTTTAATTCTGTATGTGAATGTGTTGTTAAACAGGTAATCTTGTCGAAAGAATACCCATACCCAAGTTCTCACATGGTATCTCATCGGGTTAATGCATTTTACATTTAGTCATTAAATTTGGGTTCGATTACGTTGATCACAGCGGACAATTTTTACACTTTTTTTGTTTTAACGCACTTGTTTGTTGATAATACGCGCATATCGTGTGCATCACAACAAGCGGTCGCGTTTTATTTCATGTGCAGCGTGTTAATATGCGGTCGGTCACGCCGGGCCGCACGTGGGCGTGAACGTCCATCCGTCCGGGGCAATAGTTTGGTAACCCCTAATTATCGCGCGCGCGTAGCCGGGTGGCGGCGGCAGCGGCAGGATGCGAGAGCACCGGCCCCGCCACCGAAGAGACGTCGGTCGTCGCCGCCACTGCACCCGTTCCCTACACAAATTCCGATTCGCGTCCCTCCAGCGCACCGAATCCGGTTGTCGTTGCCGCCGCCGCCGCCGCTGCCGCCGTCTCCGGGCCGTTGTTATTCCTCGTCGTCGGTTCAGTTGCCCGACGATATTCGAGTGCGTCGGTCGGTTTTATGCGTGTTTTCGCGTGGTCCGGCGTTCGTATTTATAAACTTTTGTGTGTATATTTTTCGGGGGTTTTTTTTTTCCCGTACGTTTTTACCGTGTATTTGATTACTATTTATAAACCGTGTAATTACGCGACCTTCGATATATAATATACCACCGTCGCAAAGCCCATACCGGTGAAATGTATAATAGTTTTAGTAATATTTTTTTATTATTTATTAATAGTTTCGGTGTTTAGCCCGTAAAATAATCCAATATTTATTTTTCGTGCGCCGGTCACGTTTTACTGACTTTTTTTTGCGCGTGTCTGTCCGTATCCAAGGAGTGCCGACCGTCGTCGTAAAAACGATAATTAATTAGGCTGTGTAACCTACGTTCACACTGGTCGCCGCCACCCCGTGCAGTCGATAAATGGAAGTTAGAACGACGACGACTGTAATATTGTCGCCCGCGTATAACTATTGTTGTTACCGCGACTATCATTACACTAGAACGGCGGTCGATTCGAAGTAAGAATGCGCTACATATTTGAATAACAATAATACTATTATAATTAGCTATCCATTTACTTGTTGCACCACAGTATTCAAATCTTATTACGCGCGTAACACCAAATAATCGCTGATAGCGTAATTATACTACAGCCCGGGATAATTATTTACGGTTACGGTAAATATTGTGTGTGTGTGTGTGTGTTAGCCGGCCAACTTGCAATCATTGTTCGGTATTCCCGTGTCACCCTCTACAGGAATTCGACCGTAGGATGAGTCGTTCGCCGGATACCGCCGAAACCACTCCTCGACGATTATTTCAGGGTTAATTCGAATATTATTCGTCATTTATCGAGAATCGCTCGGCTCCCGCAAACGAGCCCGCCGTGTTGTCGCGACCCGGTTTCCCAAAGACACCGTTTTTCGTTATTTGGGATGGAATTAGTTTTTGACCGGTCGCGAGTACGTGAATGGTTTTCGGAGGTGTGTACATACATGCGTAAATAACGCGCGTGTTGTAGTAGTGTGTTATTATTATCGGGCGGGACGGGGTGGTTAATCGTTGTACGGAGTGATCATAACGCGATGTCCATTTAAGAAACGCGTTGTTAAAATGTATACCCGTCTCAGTTGTGTGTTTATTATTATTTGTCGTACGCCGCGCGCACGTTGGGAACCATTGGCGGCCGTACCTAGTGTGTTGTTATTATTATTAAAGTGGTATTTTTGTTGAGGATTTTTCAACGTTTTGTGTACACCGGCGGCCACGCCGCACGTCGTCGTAGCCGGCCATAGCTTGTGTAAACGTTGTCGTTGTCGCCGTACGGCAGACAATTTTCAATTTCATTAGCCGACGTTTTTTCAATAGATTACCACCGCGCCGCGTGATTTCAACGCGTTTAACCGAAACCCGCAGCCGTCGTCGCCGCCACCGGGTAACGTTAAACCGCGAAAAGTAGCCCGCGGAGTCGTCACGAAAACGTTGTGGAGATTGTATAGGTACTGCGGGGCGGGTACCTATTACTATTATTATTGGACCTAGGCATAGGTATCGTGACGTATGATAATAATATCGAACGCTAAAAATGATAACGGCGAATTTTCGCCATGTATTTCGTTACCGCGTGACTACCGTCGCTAATTCGCGTGTATCCAGTGATGAAATATGCGTCGAATCGATTGCGATGTGACTCGATGCACCTGTCTCGTATTAACGTTTTCCGATTAGCACATTATATTAATAATATATTATTATTATCTCGTATTCTTTATATATATACACGAACCCGTCCGATTTAATAATAATCCGCTATGTTCAAACCCACCGCCTCTCCTCCGCAACTCGTTTAAACCGAATCGAATACCTACGATAATATTTATATCCAAACAGTTGACGATGAATTAACCGAGAAACGACGTATATTTTTGCGATTATTTTAAATCTCCGTAAACCCTTTATAACCGTAACAACAATATGATGTACGTATGCTCAAAATAACAATTATAAACTAATATTATTTTGTTCTGTTAAAATAATACTATTCAATTCGAAATATTCGACGAACAAACAGCGGTAGTTAATATATTAATTTTTAGGTAACAACTACTGTATTGCAATATTAATAAACAATTACAAAAGTAATCATATTAATCGCGTGCCCGATTGTTTACAATATTATTATCGATGTGATGATATAGAAACAATAATAATAATAATAATATAAAAAAAATATATCAAATGAAATTAACAATATTTTTTTTCGTATAGTATTCTAAAAGCATATTTTCGTCGGCGAATACTCTGCGAGTTGTCCACCTTATTTTCGCATAACAGGGTGTTGCGTGGCCTGAACAAATTTATACTTTGAACCTTGTATTACTATTTTCCATAGGTGCCTCCCCACGCACGTCTCGGTACTAAATGATCTATTTCGATTTTCGGAAAAGTTTAAATAAAACATCTGGGTTAGGATCAAAGACGTTTTTAAAATTATTATAGTTTCGCTATAGATCAACCCGGATCAACCGGTACGTTAGAAATAATACACGCCCGAATTCCTAAAACTATAACCAACTATGAATAATATGACGTAGCTAAAAACGCGATCTGTGGACCAAAACCTAAACGCGTTCCGTTTGAGGATCTATGTATAGTAGCGTGAGAACTTCCAGAGGTGCGAGGCACTGGACATACTTATGTACAGTCTGCGATACCTTTCGGCCGTTCCTGTCGTCTAGGGTTCACAGTGACGTACCTACAGCGTTTGAAAAGAGGAATCTTCGTCATAAAAAAGGTCCGGATTCGATAAAATCTGATGGTTAACTATAGTTACGTGCAATAACATATGTACTGACCTATTTTATGGTTAATATTTAGATTAATTAAACGATTATTTTGGTATATTTCAAGATTAGAACTGTTCGGCTGGTGTATTCTTCATTTTTTTTATTTGTTTAACAAAAACGCAATCTAACTCCACCAGAATTAAAAACGTATAAAATTATTTACTAACGTGATAGCGACGATAGAAAAAAAAAACCATTAGGTTTCCAATTCAAGCGCGATGACGGAGATTTTAATCGCGTCTGTCGTATTAATTTATTGCATCAGCTGCTTTAGGTATTAGGTTTGATTTATCGATCTCCAAGGGTTCTCTAGACATTCAGTGTTGAAAATTTTAGGACGTGTTTTTAGGGTAAAATCTCGACGTTATTTTATTATTATTATACACCGTAGATACCCCAGGACGTTGCGTTCTCCTTATAATCCGGTACTTACGTGTGTCATCACGTCGTTGGGTCGCATTTTGGCCCCCTCCCCGCGCCGTAAACGATCTCTTGGTAGTTTTGCCAGATACGAATTCTCTCCAGCAAACCGTCTACGAAGAGTCCTCATCCGCTCGGCATCTCGGATGTTTTATTTACATTTCAAAATACGTGCCATATGCCGAAATCGCTCGATTTTTATGTATAAACTTTAAATCAATATTTCTACAATATTTTGAAGTATATTTCTGATGTAACGCGTATATTACAGGCAACCGAAAATAGCCCGTATAAACACAAATTATCATTAGTTTTACTACTTTTCGGTTAATACAAATTATTCAAATTCTTCAAAATATCGTACATTAAAAGATGCGTATTTTTCCTCGGGTGGTCCTCTATTTTTTTGTTTGTTTTATATTCCAATTGCTTAGGATACAAACAGATAATTTTTTATCATGAGACAGTGGTCCTGATTGAACATATCATGACGTACCGACTGAACTTAATGACGTGAACCGACGCGGGGGTTGGTCGTCAAAAAGGTCGCGACATCATTTTCGGTTTAGTGTTGGTTTAATTGTGCGATAGGAGAGTTTAGATGTTAGACGGTTGGGAAACGGAAACAAAGTCTGCACAAACTTGAGTGCCTATAGTTTTGTCAGAGCAGAAGTTAATAAAAGATCGGTTTATTACAGAATTTATTCTTCAGTCTGTTAGGATTAAAATGTATTTTTTTTTTTTTTTGTTGCGAGGATAGAGGAGACACAGCTGTCTAAAACCGTTATTTTAAAAACAATACGCAATATTGAATATGGGTTTCGCGGGTTAGCCGGTGGTCTAGATTTAGACCTAAGTGGCGTAAGGTAAGTAAAGGTAAGTTACTGGTATACAGAATATACGTCGTGACGCGTCGGTTGTATTTTTGTCTACTACATAAAGGGAAAAGAACGACCGATATAACTCTTGCTAAATTACCGAGCGCCGCTCAGAACCGTTTTTTTCGATTACAACGATGCTTTCGGTGTGTAAACTAAATTATGTGTATCGCCATGTGCACATCTCGTATTCCTCGCAAACTTTGCGCCTGTACGACAGTGGGCTTCCCGTGGCGCGTAACGTATACAATATTATGTCCGGTTTATTTGATTTTTTTAATTTACGCGTTTAAAACGTAAAAATAAAACAGCGGAATTAGCGGACCTGTAAGTTTTCTTTTTATCGGCCGCGCGTTCGTTCCCATTGTTTTTATCCGGTTCCTGTTGTGTTGTGTGTGTACACTATTATATTATATCCGACGTGTAAAGTTTACGGAACAATGCACCGTATAATAATAGAGGAGAAAATAATTACATTTTTTTTTTTTATGATTCGGTCTTTTACTTTGTTTTCTTAAACATCAACCGCGTCCTTGGTCGACCGGCAACGACAACAGTGACGACGACGACGACACCACACATCGTACAGGCACTTTATAAAATTATAATAAGAGAGGATATCATATATTTTCTTTTTTTTTTCAGAACAAAAATATTCTATTTTTGTATCGATTAATAATTAAACTCCGTCGTCGATATAATTCATTACACTTTCTAAAGCTATACACAATATATACTAAGTAGATTTTTTTTTCTCATTCTGTTAATCGATCTCGCACACGTTATTATGTGCCTTTACCCACCCGTATAATGTATATGTTATTGTAACGCACGTGATTAGCGTATTATGGTATTTACTATAGATAATAATACTGTTTGTAATGCATTTTTGTAACGATTGCGTTTTATACGGAGTTGTTTTATATGTATTATTTATGATTTTTGTGCGTTTCGCTATCGATTTCACCCGTCGGAAACGTATACTTACGTTCGTACAGTTTTGCAAATCGTGTACCCGATGTTGGATCGTTGAAAATATTATTATACGTCGTCAATGCTAAACGGTTTTTAGTTTTCAAAACCGAAGAATCAACGCGATATTCAAGCGCTCTGCGGGTTTAATTTGCGCTAATTGGCTTATAGACAAATATTGATTTTTACGCATTCTGTCACTGCCCAAAAATAAAACTGCGATAAATGGCGTTAATTAAGAGACGGGCAGATAATTATTTGATGTTTGTGCGTGTATTTAAGCCAAAAAAGTACAAGTCTATTTGCGCGCATAAGACCGAACATCGTTAATGCGGTTTTTTTCGTCATTGTCCCCGCTGTATTATAGTTGTCGATTATTATTTTAGAATAATAATTTTAGAAACGTAATGTTTATTATTATTATTAATATGTTTTATCCCGTTGTCAAAATCGGGTGGGAAATCGTCTAATATGATATGTCTACCGAAAAAATATTAGTCTAATATGATACCTACCCGGATATGTGTACCAACGCAGATATGCGATCAGTCCAATAATATGATATACCTTCTAACAGACCTAAATATTATATTATACGTATTACACAATTTACACGCAATAATACTTAATTTTTTTCCGCAGGAATATCCATTAGATTAATTGTTCAGTTGTAAACAACTTTTATATCGCGTAAAAACGATTCAAATCTATTAATAAGATTGATGGATCAACGCACCATTTTTCTTT
Organism: Cinara cedri; assembly: GCA_902439185.1. NCBI lineage: Eukaryota > Metazoa > Arthropoda > Insecta > Hemiptera > Aphididae > Cinara > Cinara cedri. The sequence continues at coordinate 634,028 of CABPRJ010001441.1, forward strand.
TCAATTATCTAACAATAATGCTTCCCATTATAAATTGGAATAAACTATCAAAAATCTCAAATAACAAATAACTCCCATCAAGAGAAGAATATCTGCAGATATTTTGTGTTTACAGATTTGGCTTAATAATTGTTCGCAATTATTGTTTTTACTTTTTTCTGTAGGTATCTGATTAATTCAAGTAAGATAACAATAATTGTAATTTCTATTTTGTAAGTAACCATGTACTAATATCATATCCCAGTATAGGTATTATATTAGACTAAGACAATTTTGGGTGTAGTTATCATATTATATTAGACGAGTACCCAAAATCACTTACATGCACATTTTCATGTGTATTATAAACGTGTATTCCAAAAAAAAAAAAAATGGTTTTGTCCCTTCCTTTTAAACGAACGGGTATCGGACAATAGATTAGGGGACAAGTCTTATCGTTGAAACGTAAAAAAAAGTTTGAGAAAAATTTAAAAAACCGTCATCTACAATCCTCTTTTAAACCAAAGTTAAAATAGAAAAAAAAAATATAATATATACATCTAATAATCGTTTGACTTATATAATATTTTTGGTTGGAAGACAGCGTCTGTGGGCGATTGAATCGAGTCGGGTGCGAAATAAAAAAACCTTTCCATAAATCCCATAATAATATTCTGTATATATTATAATAATATAATATAATATTGTCGTTACATAAACTACTAATTGCAGCTCGACTGTTGTACTGCTTTATATTTTTGGTCTTTGAACTATGCAGCGTTTCTTAACACGACACATTTTTTAACCTTTTTTTTTTTTTTCTTCTCGTATTACGTTGATACATATATAATTATTTTATTTCAGTTAATGATTTTCCTAGAATAACATTATCAAATTATGATAGGCGTCAATAATTTGATAGTACTCTCGTATATACACTATAATGTATTACAAAATCTTTCACGTTATATTATATTATACGTTTAATACATTATACGAGTATAGTGGTATAATTATTAAAGATAGTCTCATTACTGTGTATCATTATAAGTCACAGAAATATAATACCGACGTAATCCGAGTTTCGCACAGTTATCCCGTGACCAATTATTTTGAAATATAAAATATGTTCCAATGTATTATTTTATACGTATAATTGCACAATATTACGCGGATAAATTTGTATACGAAGAACAACCGTATAAATATACTATAATATCGTCGTAAAAATTATAAATAAATAAGTTGATATGTACACACACAAATAGAGTCGTATATATTATTATTGTAAAGAACATTATTATACTGAAAGAGAAAAAGTTAGGTAATTTGTGTATTGTCAGCTGCCGCGTGCTATATATTATTATAGAGTCCTTGAGAAGAACTCTCGCTCACGTTATCTCTGAACAATGTTTACGCCGCCGCGCGTACTTTAAAGTACGGGTATAATATAATAATATCTTATCGTTTCGATAAAATAAATAAATCAATCGATCCGATCCGAAGCCCATCCATCTTCGTGCAGTATAATAGGTACTACGAGATGGTGTAAAAAAAAAAAAAATAATAATATGTATATTTATAATATTATATTGTTATACAGAGATACTCGTGGTACATCGCGATATTAAGAAGAGACCTAATAAAACATAATATGTTTGGATGGCTAAAATGATCAAAAAATTAGAAGCTATTGCGATGTGCCGCCGCTATACGGATAACTGGAAACGTACGTTTGTAGCCGCGATTACTACCGAGGCGTTGGACACGTGTCTCGAGACACACCCGGACTAGCTGCATAATAATTGTAGAGGATTTATGAAATTTCAAACGGACTAAAAACTAGTGAGGCGAGCAATCGATTTAGAACCGTCAGTCGAAGACCCACGGGACGAAAAAAATCACTCGTCAATCGCCGTTGCAGTTGTGCGGTGTATGCACGTATACCGCACGGTAGTAGTATATGGAATTTCCGGTTGCCCGAGGATTCTCGCGAGGTATTAATAACGGCGATAGGTGTATGACATTATTATTTTCGAAACGGTCGTTTAGCGAACGCGCAAAAAGAGAATAGAGAGCGGTAGAAAAAACGTTTTTTTTTTTTAATTTCTAAAAAAGACCGTCATCCAAAACCGATTTGCAATTTCCTGTCGGCCGCGCACACCGCCGCTTCTGTACGCGTTCGGTGTGCGGTTCTTCTTCTACGCGGCACGGAGGAAGGTGTCCGCTCGGCTTATTGCCGCCGCCGCTCCGCATTAGTCGTCACCGGTGACGACGACGACGACGACGGCGGCGGCTTCGACTTCGACTACTACAACACTGCTACTATTACTATGCTACGGTATATTATTCTTGTTCGGGTTCAGTAAATATAATTTCCGGTTTGGGTTTTTTTTTTCTCTCTGCACCACTACGGACGGCCACCGTATTTCGCCTCGTATAATATAGTGTATATTTATTTATTATTTTTTTTTTTTTCATTCGTATACGCGCGCACCATGAGAACCACTGCGGCCGCGTACCGGTCATTGTCATTGTCGACGCCGTCGCCGCCGCGGCAGTGCTCAGGTCCAGCTACACGCGCACACACGCATACGATGTTATACGTATACGCACACTACGAAACGGGGCAGCAACAGAAAACCGTACCAAAACGACGTGAATCGGCGGCGGATGTGTCAACCGTCGTCCCGTCTTTCTCTGTCGCGGGCCGGTGGTGGTGGCGAGCCGACGCCGAGCCGCGCGCGCACGCATTCCTACGGAAACTTGGTAAAAATTCGTCGTGGCCCGTATTTTTACAACGCTGCCCCGTGGCCCGTCTACGAAATACTATGCGCACATGGGCGTTTTTCGTTTCGCAGAGTTTTTGTGCAACGCGACGAATAAATCTCCACTATACCCGCGCGCGGGTCCGTTTTTTTCTTCACCTGTCGTCGGCCAAAAACGATTACGTACAAATGGTATTTCGGTATGCTTTACAGGGCGATCCATTTATCGCGTACCTACCAGCGTTATTCTTTTCGGACGATTTCGAGTGGATTTGTTCTGTTTTTTTTTTTTCTGAATTTTTCACACTCTAACTCCTTTTCACCTTAAATCCGTATACACTTTTGGTTTTCGAATTGGAAACCCTTCCACTCCTTTGTAAACAAATATTGGGATAGAAAATTATTTTTTCAGAAAGGGTTGATTTGCATATTATACCCGCTAAAATCGGATTTATTGTTCGAGTTATAATTGTTTTTAACGTTTGGACCGGAGAAGCAGAGAAGTGATATTTTAGGTAATTTTTCATCTAAAAATGGATTATGATGTAAAGTTTATTATAATTTCCTATTTTTCCAATATAAATTTTAAACCGCGGATAACTTATAAACGGTTTATATTAGCGTTATGCGTTTACAATTTTCTAGAAAAATGGTCTCCGTTCAAATTTTGTTTTAAAATTCGTCCCAGAAAATCGTCGGTCGATATAAATCATTATCACTATTTATAATATATTCGTAGTTACAACATGGTACAACGAAATACATATAATGTATAACCCAATTATAATAGACGCCGATGTTATTTCCTATGTATATAATATTAAGAGCTGAAAGCGAAGCCATACGACAATTAACATATATGTAGAAATAATATTTTGCATTTAAAAACCAATTCCAGGATTAAAAAAAAATATGTCAAGCATAGTTTTGCGGGCCATTATTGTATCTCGGAACAGAATAAAAAAAATTGTGGGCATTATCATTTAAAATTTGAACAGATAAATCGTATTGAATGAATAGCTATATAAATGCACAGAAGTAAAAATCGTCAAAAATTCAGTTTTAAAAAACAAATGTTATGAATTATGTGTTTTGAATTTTCGTTATATAATAATGACGTGTTTAACCCACTCCTTAAAACAAAAACAAAAAACAATTTTACTTACGGATATTGAATAGAACTGCAGGTTATTGCACAAGTCCAATCATAATATACCGATTACTGAAACGCTCTGTATTCCTATACGTATATACAACGCGTATATTTTATCGTAGGGTAGTATATTTATATACGCGGCGAGTCCATTACACGACGGCTGGTGCTGCAGGCGGCTCGATGCGAACGAGCATTTTTCCATTAGATTTTATTCTATTTAATTATTTTTTTTATGTCCACGCCTAAAATCATGATTTTGTTGCTGCGGTTTCGTCCGTCCATACAGTCCGCACGAAAACCGGGCGTTTCGGTACGATTTTATTTTTAATAATACGCGATACTATATCATAGTCACGTCGTTAGGTTAGGTAGGTACGTTTTTTTTTTTTATTTCTTCTTTTTTTTTTTTCTGTTGCTGTCGTCCCGACTCTCGGGCGTAATTAAATTTTTAAAGGCCAACCCCAGTGCGGGGAAAACTAAATACGAACTTACCTACCGTCGACGACGCGTAATTATTAATATATCGCTAACCGCATTATAACGAGAAAAATAGCTAAAATGCTTTTATTTAATGTACTTATATATATATATATATATTTACGCGCAATAAGTTCGTGCAAAACACGATGATGACTAATTTGAAAAAAATTCGCCTCGGGGATGCTATGTGATATGTATACGTGTGTGTGTGTGTGTGTCCGTGTGTATTCGCGTATTCGAGATACACTATAAAGGTGTACTTATTCAACCTTGTCCGACGTAAAATATAATGGTATACATATACGTAGGTAGGTAAAAATTGTATAATATTTACGTGCATATATATGCTGTTTGAAGCCACCGCCCTTAGGGTTTTATCCGTATTATAAATGCCCGTCATTAGGGTGGGCTAACGTGGTTTTTGTTTATAATATTACTCTCGTTTATATTGCGTATAATAATACGGGGAAACTGGTCGACCCCTATCATATTATATCTAGCTGACAGTATAATGTACAACATAATATTATTGTTTCGAGGGTTTTTTTTTTTCTTTCGAAAGTAGTAGTATTCGTAGTAATCGTAGTAATTTATTAATTGAACGAAAGCCCCTGCTACTATAATATAATACCTCTATACACCCGAATGTTATTCTCATAACCCCCCCCCCCTCTCCGTACAGTAACGAAATGAGAATTATTTCGTTTAGTTGCTGCTGCTGCTGCTGGTACATCTCTGCAGCAGCGATCAATCCACATCCGACCTCGTTTGTGTGTGTAACGTTTGCAGCTGTCTGTATTTTTTTTTCCTGTCCCTTTGTAAGGTATTTGTGTAGGTATACTATAGAGTATAGGGTACACCTATACAAGCTATAGCATTCATCATATTATGATGACCATGCCCTCGGAATGCGTGTGTTCTGTGTATAGAATAGATACCTAAACTGATACAGGTTTTTATTCGAGGGCAATCCGAGATTTTATACAAGTATACCTGACCCGTTTTTCGTGATTCGATTTATTTTATTTTGAATATCGAACCTAAAACCCAATTTAGATTATTTACTATTTATTGTTATTTTTCACCCGATGCACGATCGCGTAAATTCAAGAAAACATGATTGGATGATTATTATAAAATAATTACGAGAAATAAATACCTAATCATTTTTGAAATATAGAAACACTACAAATTACATTTTAAACGATGTTCATGCATCGGTAATTTAAATTGGAAATTATATTAATTTCAAATTTTAAAATAAATTATAATTGTTCGTGTTTCTAACGAATTTTAAATTTCACCCGCATGTAAAAATAAATTGTATTACATATGATGATCCGAATAAAAACAATAATACTTCGAACATTTCTAATAACTCTAAATAATTTTAAAAAAAAGTTAGAATATTTTGAGAATTGGATAGTCTAGATATAGTGTTCAAGTACAAGTACAAGTGAAAGTTTCGAGTCTTTGCGATTATTTTTTACTCAATTACAACAAAACAACTAAATCGAAAATAACTGATTTCGTTATTGTGTACATTTTCTCGTTTTTCCGATGGGTTTTCCCCGTTACTAAGAAAGTCACAAGGCAAATAAAAAAAATTACTCTCCCAATGTACTGTCTAGAAAAAATGCAACCAAAACCCACCCCTGACGTTGACTATTGGAGACCAGATGTCAGTTAAATTAAAATGACTGCTATGTTGCGTGACGTTATAATAGTAGATAACAAAAATAGTGCCTAACTTATTAATTTTAGTTGCAGTAAACCCGCTATGGTGTAATCGTATAAACAAATTGATATTAGAGTATCGATACTTGCACGAGTTTTATTTGTATGTACAATTGCGAAACAGTACTCTGATAGGGTGTATTGTTCTGGTCGTATGCGTTTAGTTTAATAATTATTTAACATTATTATAGTCGAGTTTCCTTTGTTTTGTAAAATATATTATGCTATACATTATTATTATTTCTATAATATGTCTCGTACCTACTGCTAATATAGGTAATTTAACCGAATAAAGTTAATTTTATTAATATATGTACCTATGTATACGCGCGCCGTTTTTATTGAAATGCACTGCAATTATTTCTAATGTATTTGAATTCGGCGTTATGCACTTCGGTTGGTACCCTTTGTACATATTATAATCGTTAATACGAGAACAGTGTAATGCTGTGTGTGCAGTGTATATATATATATAGGTACATAGGCACGCAAATTACAATTTTTGTGTATATCTGTATAATAGTATGTAAATGGCTGAAACTTCCGGTGTTATTTTGGTAATTCGACCGTCATTTCCGATACACGTTGGCAACGTACAACGATATTTTGGGTCTTCGTGCGGTTTTTTTTTTTTTTTTATTCATGTTATTTCAATGGAATACGAACGGTTACGAATAATGTTGTTTTTACTACCAGAACGTTTTATACAAATATTCTCGAAAGGTTGTAGTTTATTTTTATTTGTAATCGTAAACCGTTTTATATCCGATTTAATATAACTGCTTGTACAAGTTTTAAATCCTTTACGCGGATCTTGGTAGAAATCTATGAGGGTGCAAAAATTATCATGATTCCCGAACCTGCGAGGACCTACGCTATCCTAAAATATCTGACCGCCTAATATTTTAAAACTATTACCACAAATTTAGCAAACTGATTAACAATTTTAGTGTTTTTATCAAATAAAAATTCCATATTATGCTGTCTAAACATAACATATTAGTTGTTTATACTATAGTTTATTTATTTTAATATTTTTGTCTGTTGTCTGTGAGTACGAAATTAAATTTTGCCACCATAGAAGAATCCCCTTTGGTACAAATGCATTGGTCTCTATCCAATGCCGCCACTGTTTTATACTTACTTAAAATGTATCTATAGAAAAAAAAAAACTAATGAATTCTGTTGTTTCACGACAGTCTTTCGACTTTTTCAGGATTTCAGTGGTAACACGGGTATCGGGGAATTATATATGCGAGTGAAGATAATATTTTTTTTATTTACCTGCTGTAGTTTATTATAGTTATATTTTCAATGGGAATATATACTACGTGTAGATAAAAAGTCGGAAATAATATTATTATTATTGGTTGATTCATTGTTAAAATGATATTTGCCGCAAGGTCGATGGTAGGTACTTTCATGAATTTTAATCTACGATTTATTATTCTATTATCTATGCATTATACCGTATATTAGATAATAATAATATGTATAGCTGACAAAGCTGTTAAATAATATTTATTTGATATTCGTGTAGGTAAATAGTTTAAATTTGCTGAATAGGATTGTAAAAATAAGTTATGTAGAAGTCGGTATTCCCATGCGGTCTCGTATGTTGTATAAAACCTTATGTACAATTGTGCGATGTTATTATTTGTCCGTTATTATAGAGATTATTTTTAATAAGTCAGTAGTTGTGCCTACAACTAATCGGATTCTTATAACTTAAAATAATAATATCATCGTCCTTGTATAGAAATTGTAATCTAAAGATCGTACCGAAAGCAAAAAAAAAAAAAATCTAAGAGTCTAATTAAAAAATAGGTTAATTAATTATAAATACATATAGAAAAAAACCCATATAGTGGACGTAGTATATAGTAACTATCTACCTAAATTCAATTTTATTAAGAAAAAATGCCTACGTAACTGTAAAAATTAAGTAGGATGAGTAATTTTTTTTTCTAAACCAGTGAAATTTGTACGGCGTAATTGAATCTTTATTTTTGTAGCAAACTAATTAAATGAAATTCGACGAAATAACGTGTTTATAAATACGTAAAATACAAAAAGTTAAAAATGTTATATTATAACCAGGGTTTGGGAATTATAGCATTTCAAATTAACAAAACATCGTTTTAAAAACTTCATTATATACGTCTTTTAAATGCTGAAATTAGCATTTAATAAATATTTAAGAAGCAAATAAATTAGTAAAAACATTTTTAAAAAAAAAAACACTTTTAAATGCCTAGCAATAACCGATGCGACAAATAATTAAGATAACAAAAACAAAAAACTAGGAGCACGTTGGATAACAGAATTACAAAGGCGAAAATATTTAAAAATCTCGTATTTTGTCACTGGCTTCTGTAATCACAAAGTAGAAAATATGAAGAAAAACTAGTAAAATGCATATTTTAAAAAAAAAACCTGTAATAAGCGAAAACAGTACTTTCAAATTTCATTTTAAATTCGTTGTAACATGACATAAATTTCCATTGGACTCTGGTAGATTAAGAGCCGTTTTCATAAACGTAAATTTTTTAACAGAGTTTATAAAATAACTGACAATTTTTTGTCGGTTATCAGCCATTAACTAAGTTTAAAAATGAGATAAACGAAATTGTTTATATCGGTGAGAATAGCCCTAAAAAAAAATAAAAAAATAAAATAAAAAAAATAAGCAAATACTGTAAGTCTCAAACCCTGATTATAACAATAGCTTGCATTTGAATATTAAGAAGGATATATATATTATTCGATAGAATATGTTTCAGTTTCATTTTTTTAGTAAGTATTACATTTTTATAGTTATTACTTTGTTAATGTGCTTATGAAATTTTTTAAAGTAACATGTTCGATTTTAAGAACTCGGGATTTCGCTAAAATGTTTTGATTTTAACAGCCTCAATATACAAGTATATTTTATTATATTAGGTATTACCATTTGTTTTACAATTGAATACTTTGCAATAAATTTATAGGTGACTATAATATATACAGGTAACGTGTAAATTCCTGAATAATAATTTGTATGCACCTATACTATAATATATGATGATGACTCATTCACTCACGTGTAGTCATGACCATGTTTTCATCCCGCTAATTTTGTGCAGTAAAATTTAGGATGACACGTATACATCTATAATACCATCGCATATTATTATAATATTGTTTATAGTTTTTACATTAATTATTTATACATTACTAAATACATTTTTAATTTATAATATATAATCTGAAATCGATATATTTGAAGATAAGAACGGTTTTTTTTTTTATTCATTTCGTAGTTATATCCGGTTATGTCTTATACGTATATATGTATATACAGTTATCATATCAATTTTTTATTGAAAATCCTATAATTTTGGTGAAAACATGTTTAGAATGTAAGATTAATTTAATCGTTTATGTAGATACTCGATGACGAATTAATAGTTGAATAGTACGAAAAGAAATACCATTAAAATACAATATCTAAAACTGTATTATTTGTCTTTTATCTTTTATCTGTAAACGCATTTTATACGTCTTTAAACGGAGATACATATATAATAATATTATGGTCGTTAGAACGTTGTATAATCTAAGACATTTTTAAAAAATCGATCCTAGTATTTCGGCTTTTCGTTTACCATAGGGTATTATAATAATATAATCTAACTTAACTAGGTACCTATGCATTATATTATGCTCTCCAAGGCGAGAAAATTATTATTATAATAATAATATTATACAGGTACTAACAATAAAAGAGCACGTGTCTGAATTTATCAAACGGAATGAACCACGCGCAGCCGGTTTAGTAATATTATATTATTATTGGGCACAAAACACGGTGAGCCTGGCCCGGAGCAATAAACCAGTCTGTCCTAGGTATACTATAGTAACTGTAATTTTTTTTTTCTCCCCGACTATTTCCGTTGGATACACTCGTATACGTATTTATTATTATTGTAATTACACGTAGGTGGGTTTCTCGGCCAAAGCCCAATATTGCGTGATCTGTGTCATATAAATATATTATTTTATTGGTACACAAAAGGGTTACACGAGTATATATAGGTACATACCAATATACATGACTTGGCCGTGACTTCTCGTCCGGTTAGCGGTCGCTGGTGCAGTAATTATTGTGCACTTTGACAATAATAATATTAATAATATAATATCATAATTTAAACGCGCTCGTATTTTTTTCGTATTTCAAATCGTTACGCCCAGCTGTGGGTTTGACTGCAAATAACGCTTAGTATACGTTATAGTATATAATGTAAACCTTTGATATATTATGTATTTTTCCGGTATACCGTCAATAACCGAAAAACCTATAAATTCGTTAACTGATAACTAATACGTTAACCTATAACTGAGGGTGCAAAAAAGAATTCCGTAATTTTGAAACACCGTTCAGCGTATTACCCAATGTTAATTACATATATTGGGCCAGCGCAAAAACTTCACATTTTACAAAACGGTACTAAACGGTAAACACTGTAACGGAGTTACATTTCCCTAGCGACGGATGGTAAATTAACAACTCAGAAACGGGGGACAAATCTTGAATATGGTACATCTCGTTTGTGCGTTTCGGTTAAGTATGAAACGCGAAGAAAAATGACTTAAAAAAAAACTACCGACGAATAATGAGACGAGTAGATCGCGTTCCCGTTGTGCAAACAATGACCAAATGATTTAAAATTTTAAAAAATTTAAGTGGTTCGTAAACTATTTTTTTATGATACCAATTTGACATTAATTTTGAACGTAATATTTATAAGTATAAAACAAGGCATATGAACGTGTTTGTAATTTTTTCACTTCCACTACACGTTTTGTACGGTGGGTGGCTCGAAATCGTATTATTTTTAGGCCGCGTATAACACGTGTTTTAAATACTTCTGTGTATAATAAATCGAGTTTTTTTACCGTCTGTATAACCGCGACCTTCACGAATTTTACGGAAAGTTTGCAGTAATAATCTGTTATGTACACAGATGATGATAAGTACCTGTATAAGGTATAGGAATTACGCGTCAAATCGCTCTCCACGATTTGTTCCGCAAAACTCGTTTCAACATTTATATTCTTGAAATCGTTTACCTATTAGTTTATATTATTATTGTACATAATATAGATGTACGAGAATCGATCTATAGCGGTAATATCCTCCAGACTTGTATTATATCGAACGTAGAAAACTTGCGACTGCAGATATCCGTGATATAGTTCAATATTAAACGTTACGCTCGCCGTTACCTATATTATGCGTATACGAGATGATGCGCAACGCTGTGTATTTTTCTACAATCCAACGTGTTACGCATTTGGTTTTTTTTTTTTTTATTATTTTTCTCTACAGTAAACTCTGTCGTATCACTATCGATTATTATATTATTATATTGCAGAGATTCCGTTGCGTATTGTGCGTGAGGTTTTATATTTTATTTTTTATATATTTTTTTTCTTATTACGCCGCGCTTAGTGGCGTGTATGTAGGTGAAACCGCGCAAAAACTCGTATAATAATCCGACACCGCACAACTCGCAAGTAGGTCTCGAGCGAATTAAATATTATGACGACGACGTGCACCGCCGCGCTGCCGTTGTCTACATCGACGTCGTCATCATCGTCGTGTTCTATACGCGACTGTAGCAGCGTAGTATAGTATTTAAATAAAATTTCACTAATATTACATTATCGTGAAAACGAGAGAATTCACATATTTATTCTCTACAATATAATATAGTATATAGTGCAGGGGTCGGGAACCTGCGGCTGCTTTATACAACATGCAATCTACGGCTCTTTGGAAAATACACCAATATCCAGACATTCCGTAGAATCCACGAAATATAAATTAAAATTCGATTTTGTGCCAACCGATTCCCAATAAATTGCTTAAAAGAACGCCATACCGTCATCTCTGTTTCCGCGTCTTACAAACGCGAGACATAAAATCTGCGTTTAGTAGGACACATTTTGTGCCGTTAGTTTTAATATTAAAGCAAATTGATCTGTTACCAAAATTAAAGGTGAAAAGGTTATATGTGCTCTGTAGTTGATGATTTTTCGATATTTTTATTTTTAAATGAGACATGAGCATGTTAAATATTACAATTTAAAAACGATTATATCTTGCTTAAAAATTAAAATATCGAAAAATCACCAACATTAGGGCATGTATAATCTTCTTACCTTTAAGTTTGGTAGGTTATAATAGTTAATTTGCTATAATATTAAAACTAACGGTGCAAAATGTGTCCTACTGAACGCAAATTTGCTGTCTCGTGTTTGTAAAACGAAGACAGCCGATATCGGTGTGGCATCCTCTTAATAAAATATATTAGTCGTTTTTGTACTATGGTATGTTTTTTTTATCTCAACCATTGGAGCTCTTTGAAAATCATGATTTTGCAATTTTTTTAAAAAATTGCTCACATACACGAAAAGGTTCCCGACCCCCTGGTATAGCGTGACGTCGCGGTTTTCGTCAGGGGAGCTATCTCGGAGCCCACGGTCGCACATCGGGTGGTCGTTGAATGACCCCTTTTCCTCGGTAAATATTAAAACGCAAAACAATTTTTTTTTTATTATTATTTTGAACTTAGACGCCCAACGTACAGGCTGAACGATTTTTAATTAACCCCCTCTCTCAATTGACCTAACTCTGTAGCGATTTGTATTTTTCTTTACAGATATTCAGTATTATATCTGAGTGTTTCACTAACTTCATTACAATTTGTCCCTTCCCCGAAAATAACCGTATGGGGGTTAATGCTCATCACGTTGGACCTTTGGATTTTATTTTTATTTTCTAGCATATTGAATTGATATAATAAATTCCACGTATAAAACCTTCCAATATTCGTTCGATTTCCTTTGTCTTTTTCACTCGCTTCTGACATAATATCGTGTTGACCTTTATGTTTCCGATTTTTTCGGTCACGGGGCTTGCAGAATATATACGCCGACGGTGTGTATACTTTACAGCTTTAATAATATACGTATATTATTATTATAGACGGCATAACCGTAAATCGAGCCATACTATAAAACGCCTATATGTAATATATTAGATTTATAAAAGGGAGAAGAATATAACGGCCGAGAAATGTATATGGTCCGTCAGATTGGATATGTCGTGTGTTGCGGGACGACGGTGTGTAGACAACATTTGGATCGTTGTATGTCCGGCTGTATTGCCAAAGTTCGCCGCGGATGTACAGGGTAATTTTTTTTAAACGCAATTTTTTCGAACCATACATTTGAATTTTATTTATTTTTTCAATCGTTTCGTTTTATTTCAAAACCGTTTCGAAGATTTCTACCTGTGTCTCTTATTATTTACTCATTAATTAGTATTAACTATTGATTTTAAATTGACCCTATTATTCAATATTCATTAAAAATTCGAAAAGAGAATATTTTTCCAATAATGATGTCCGGATACACTTGATAATACGAGTTGTATCAGTTTAAAATGTAGATAAGCGCCTGTATAGGAAAGGGTAACAAATTTCGTATATCCGTTTTTAGATGATAATATTTTGCCTCTTTCTCAATCCTTCCGTATAAATGTTTAAATTTTAAAACTGTAGTGTTGTGAACATTGATATTTTTATGAAGAATATTGTCTTTTCGAATCTGCGTGATTTGAAAAGGGTGGGTTATTTTAAATATAAACTTTTATATATATATATATATTTATGGTGTACGGAATAGAGGTAATGTTTTGAAAATATCGTAATTATTAAGATCGTTAAACGATTCTGTAATAATGATTGAAAAAAAACCCGAAACCAATTTCATACGAAAATTCCGTAGATAATCGCTGGATTATGTTAAAAGAACTACCCTGTATACGTATAACTCTCCCACAAACTATAAAAACATAGCGAAACACATGAAAATATTATAACCTTTTAGTCGACCGGATTAATGTAATTTTTCTTCTTAATGCTCCCTAAGCGAATACCACCGCGACGGAAGGAAGGACGGGGAAGCGCGGCAGAGCACTAAGGGGTAATTGGCAATTTCCCATGCCTTTCACGTGAAATTACTTTATTTTATTATATTTAGACGGTGGTTTTCAACGGTTTATTTTTTTTTTCTTTCAAAGAATAACAACACTGCCGTCTCCCTTTCGGCCGCCGCGTTTATATAGAAAATACGTATCCGCATTTTTCTTATTTATTAGAATTGCACTGTTTGTTTGCATTTTAAAAAAGCAAATAAAGTGTTTCACATTTTATAACATATCCGATGATCTTATGTTATTAACAACGGTTTTAGCACGAATGTTAGGATATCGATTTTTTGTTATTGCTAATAACGTCCGAGCTCGCAACTCGGTGGAAATTCCCGCGGTAAAATATTATAAAAACACGATAAATACACGACGTCGGCGACGTTGTGATTTTCTTTCTCGAGGTGGGATCGTCCGCATCTCGTTCGCACGCATTTCATCTGCCCGACGTCAGGAGGTGGTTTTTTCATCCGGTAAGATACGGCGGTTTTGGTCTACTGTAGCAGGAAGAGGGTTCCAGCAAGTATACAGTAATTTATTATATTCTGCCGAATCTTGTGCCCGGGGGTTCTTGCTTGGCTTCCGCTCCACCACGGCGAGGCGGCGACCGTACTCGAATTATTATCCGTACTTACCGACGTTCGATTACCGCAACTTCCCTTCTCACCGTTCGAACGCGACGTGTGGGTTCGGGTGCGGCGGCGGTTTGTCGGCGCGCCGCAAAACAAACGTCGTAATTCGAACGAACCATTGCGTTTGAATTTCGATCGACCGGAGGGGTAAAAGCCGGCCATGTTGCCCGCCACGTCGTCGTCCTGCGTTCGTGCCGTGTAAACATTATGTCGCGCTGCGGGAAGAAAATCGAATAGAGAGACAATGCCGAAAGAAAAATAACAAACGTGTATAAATATATATATATACTTATAATAGAAGCATATTGTGCAAATATACAGTATGATTATTTTTCTAATTAACATTTTAAACCGATTTAGTTTTTTATTCTCTCTTATTCCGTACGCTATATAATTACATCGACTTTTAATTTTGAATCCTCCTATCATTTAAAAACCAGATTCGAATATCTATAGAATATTTTCAAACATTCCGACGTGCGTAACACTGTTTGTAACAGCCTAATATTTTAACCGAAGGAGTAAGGAAATAGGGTGGCCATCGTTTAAAAACGGGTATGAAATCGATTACCCTTCCCTATTTTTCCTATCTGAATTTTGACTTTTTATTAGACTCGTCGAATGTGTATATCTGTTTTTAATGATATGCGTGTATTCTATTTGAAAATCAAAATTTAAAATTAAAAAAAAAAAGACGGACATACTTCGAACGTGGGTGCAGCCACTGTTGTAGGTGGAAAGTTGGGAAGATAGAAAACAGACGGGCATTTAATGTATATCTGTAAGCAGCGATAAACTTTTGTCAACGAAAAACCAATTCTGAGCGGAGTTCAGTTAATAGTGTTGCTTTGTCAAAAATACAATATATGGTATATAAAATATTATATAATATATGTCATATTATATGGTAAAAAGACTACAACAATGTACGTTTCCATGATTGTTTAAAAAAGTTTAAAATAATAAAAACTTAACAAAAAAATAAATAAAAACGGTTGCCAATGACAAGCTTATTTTTTAATCTTTCTAATTTTTTTTTAACATAAAGAACCAGGTTTTCCTGTTGTTATCTCGAATATTAATGAGAATTTCAAAAAATGACGTCTAAAGTACCGCCCAGAGAATAGTTCAGAAAAAGTGCTATACTTGATAATCGGAGTAAGCTTTCTGGTAGTAAAAGTGTTCACGTAAAAAAAAAATACCAAACATCTTTGTAAAACCAACAAATACATCTAAAAACGAATCGAATTCACTTGAAATCCCCCGAGCAAATCGCTGGATCGTGATGAAAAAGGAACAAAAAAAATAATCACCCTGTATATTATATTATTATTATAAAACCGTTTCTTTATACGGGCCGTACCACGCGAGAAAAGCGTTTTGTACGCGCACTACGGCGCACAACACTCGTCGTTCTTAACGGGTTCTCTTTCCTCTCGGGCGCGCGTGTGTTGTGTTCTCAGTCGCGCGGGTGTCCGAAAAAAAAAAAATCTTGTGTGTGTACGACGACGGCCGTCCGTTCTCCTCCTACTCCTCTCGTCTCGGGTACGCGCGCGCGCCTTTCCCCCCGCGAGCTGCACTTCTGTGTATGCGCGTGTGTGTGTGTGTGTGTGTGTGTGTGTGTACACTCGCGGACTACAACGCCCGTGGTACACACACGGGTGGTGATGGCCTTGGAATATAAAATATTTATATATAATAATAATAATAATAATAATACGTATACGTAAACGTAAACGACGACGTGATTTCGAACGACGCAATGTCGACGGTGTCCGTCGTCGTCGTCGCCGCCCGGAGGAGCGGTTAGGCCGCAGTGATAATAATAATAATAATATTATTATATGGTACTACTACTACTACTACTACTACTACTATACTATGCTTACTGTACGCGGTGAACAAACGCGCGCGCCTCGCTCACAAATCGTCCGGTCGATAAAAATCTCGTTTAGGCCCCGCGACAATAAAAAACCGGCGGCCGCCGGGAGCCCGGGTTCGCTCTGCTAGTATTACTATAGTGCGCTGTCGTTTCGACGGTGTTGTCTCCATTCTTCGGCTCGTAATCCCTAGGGAACGACGACGGCCCGGATCGGTTGTATTATTATTTACATTTTACGTCCTTTTTTTTTTTTTTTTTTCATTCAATTTCGCGTTTTTCAGCGTTTTACGACACGACCGCAACCGCGCGCACTTATTCCGTCCCCGCGCGTAATCCGCATACGCGTACCGCGGTAACGTGCGTATATGCGCGCCGCATCAATCATTCTCCGGCAGCGCCATTGAGAATTCGCACGTCGCTTGTCCGGCGGTCGCCTCCCGTTGATCGATCGTAACGGTATTGTTATACGAACAATGCCCGAATATTGTTTTTCCTCGGAGTTCGCGGAGACATTAATGTACTCGTACGCTCGTGTATTATATTTATATTAGTGTAATATATTTACATTATGGCGAACCGTAGGAGTCGTTATTGACATTAATTAGTCTAGACTGTCGGGCCGGTGACGCACGCCGTGCAGATGAACACTATTATACGATATTTTCGTATTTTACGAGTATATAATTTTTTATTTCTTTATACACGTCGGTCGAGGTTTCCAAACGACGAACGCGTTTCTCTCGTCGGTTAAATGTCGTATTACCATTATTGTCGTTATAATCTCTAACACTAATATTAAGTATAGTATTATAGACATTATGCATGGTCGACTCGAATTTCCACAATTACTATTATATGTTATATATCTATATCTATATATATATTAATATTAATATACGCCACAACGGCGTGCGCGGGGTTTTTCTTCAATGTCAATGTCGCGTACACGCTAATAAAATATCGGTCTATTGAAACGAATGCGAAAATAACGTGACGTCGTTGTGAGCTGCGCACACGTGTGAATCGCGTGTCCGAAAAACCGCAGTGAAGTTCAATTAACGTCGTGTGTTCAATTTTGCTGGTAGGTACACCGGCGGCCGGCGGCGTGGCAAGTGGCGACAGAGATAATGCGTTCGCGTCATCCAGCACTGCACGTGTGTGTCGTAGTGTATATAGTCTGGTTTTTAATAATATTATATTATTTCGTACGGCTCTGCTTTTCCGACGAGACGAATAGACAGATATATAAAAAAAAAAAAAAAAAAACAAAACGTGTACGCAAGGATAAATAAATAGAAACTTCGTCGTCGTTGGTGCTGCAGCAGAGCGTGTAAGCACCCAACGCGCGTGTGTGTATGTGTGTGTGTGCGCGCGCGCGCGCCTGTCCATACAACTATACCGTAGTGCGGCATTAGGTATATATCGGTACCAACCACCACGGTTACCATGGAGGATCGAGTCCGTTGTATATAGAGGTACAGTGTGTCGCCTATAGTCGAGAAGTGTTATAAACGCTCGTAGTAGTATTATACTATACCCACTATAGTATGTACAATAGTATTAATGTAACAGCAGTATACAGGGTGATTCTTTTAACATGGTACAGCGATTTTCCCGGAGGGTTCCAAGTACCTTAAATTTGATTTTTAATTTGTTCAAATTGTTGCGGAATTGACTAAGCTTTTTACTGTAATTACACATTCTATATTCCTAATTTTGATCTTCAAATGGCAACCCCAGCACCCTTCTTCTTCACCAGATTTGGAAAAAATATTAAAGATTTTTCTAAAAATGTCTATATGCATAACACTACTGTCAGACGTATACCTTTTAATTGAAATTTGATAATGTATATTTAGTTGAGCGTATACGGAATAAGAGTGAAATTTTAAAATTACGTACCTATGGTATAAAATATCAGTTAACGATTCTTGATTTTAGATCGCCACGAAGAAGGGTTTAAGTAAATTTTTGACATTTTTTTTCATAATTTTTTCTTATGTACTTAATTTGTTACTTTTTTTTTTCCTGTTTAAATTGCAGGAGTATGATGTATACTTTCAAAATTTAATTTACTCGTATTTAAAAACTATACAAAATTGACTTGAGGTCTTCTTCTCTGGAACCAAAGGTATCTAATGGCCGAAAAAAAAAAAAACGAAACGAAAATCAATCGTATGTACTCGAAATCTTTATAGTTAAACATTGAATCATGATTTAAAAAAAAAAATCACCCTGTATACCAGTAGTAGTAGTAGTAGTACGCATAGTAGTAGTATACGTACGTAGGTCGTTCACCCGCTCGTCGTCTTCTCGTACACCTATATAATAGTGTAGCCTGTGTATTTTATAGTGTTGGTCGTCGTCACCGTCCGAACGCAGTGCAGAACGGACACGGACAACGCGTTTTTACCGCGTTATAGCTGCACCGGCATCATCACGGTTTTCCTCCCACGCGAAAATGTATAATTGACGTATTTGCATAATTATTATTATCCAGTCCCTCCAGAATAAAAAAAACCATTTGCCTCGGCGACCAGCCTCGCGCTAAGAAGATTTTATAAAACTGCACTACGAGTATTGCCCCTCCCTTAAGTAAAAACATGAGTCTAAAAAAAAAATTGTATATGTATTATATAATTTCGAGGTAAATCCGTAAAAAAAAAAAAAAGCCGTTACAGCCGTTTCAGGAGAAAAGTTGGAAACTTGAACGTATAGAATAATTTAATTTATATCTGTGCCTAACGATATAGACTATTGCTAACGAAAACAATTCAGAACAGAGTGTATTATTAATCATTCTTTTTCCTTGTTGAGAAAATAATACAAAAATTAACATAAATTATTCGACAAATTGCCAGCTTTTATAAATAAACTTTCAAATTAATATTCTCAAGAGCTAAACATTTTTAAATCATATTCAATTTTTCTCAATCATAAAAAAAACGTCTGTACTTAATACACATTTTGTTTTATAATACTGCACTCTGTCCCGCTTAAAATTTTCCAGTTGATTTACCCGAGAGTAGTGTAGCGTTAAAATAAAATGAAAGATAATTGCATTGACGGTGATAAAAAAAAACAAAAAAAAAAACGAATAAATAAACAGGGATTCGACGAGACGAGTGCGTATCCGGAAACATTTAAACGACTTCCGCGAAGAACGCCCGTTTACGGTTCTCGGTTTTCGTATATACGATCGGATTTCCGGTCGACCGTATAATATATTATTATATTTTATTGATGGCTTTTTCTATGTCGCCGGCATCGTATAGGCGCAAATAGCGTTATACTAGGGGGTGGATTTTTTTTGCATAAATAACTCGAGAATTCCCGAGTTATTTTAAGTTAAAAAAAAAAAAAATGAACTGAAGAAAAAAAAATGTATCTCATGAACTCAAAAAATCAGATAGTGTCAGACCGAATGAGACGAGCTGTCCGGTCTGTCGGGAAAACTCCCGAATTCCCGGTGAGCCGATCCGTTTATGCTTGTAAAAGCGGTAGTTTCAAACAATCGAGATACGCGGGTACGGATTGAATGCCATTCGATATGAGTGTGCGGTGTATTCAATTCGTTTTGCCCACTTGAAAATCCGGGCAGCGTTATTTACAGACGGCTGAGGGACAGGGTGTCTCTGTCGTACGAATCCTCTACTTGTAGCCCATTTTCGTACGGATCAGCGCTAAATATTTCTCCACGAGATCCTCGCGTCTTGTTCCGGGCCTTCCGAATGGGATTTTGCCCGTAATGCTTCCCTCGGTTATTCGTTGAATAATTTACCCGTTTGCCCCGTTGTACCTGCAGTAGGATTTTACCCGTAACGTGTAATGTAACGTTACGTCCGTCGGAAACGCCGCGTCTTCACCGCTCGATATCGCGTTCTTATTAAACGTCGTCGTCGTTCATTGTTTTTTCGCGCGTACGTGCGTTTTAACGATTATGTGCGTGAGTACGTGTATTTTTCGTACGACGGAAATAAACCCGCGAGCGTTTTATCGTTAACGGAGAAAACGTCGTTTTTTGTTTTGTTTTTTTTTTTTGTTTTGTCTTCCCGGACGACGACGACGACGACGATAACGCAATACCCGCGCACACGTGTCTCCGAGATACGAATCGCCGTTGCTGCAATAAATGATAAGACTCGACTTCATCATACCCCGTGGACCGTAATAATATCGCCGTTTTCTGTACGACTGCACTGCCTGCCGCGTTAGAAAAATTCATTTATCTACACTCCATATTACAGATATCGTAATATTATTACGTGTACCTACGCTCTACCGTAGTACGCGCGTACCGATTTACGGTCACGTACACCCCGAAGATATTTAAATATAATATCATTATTGTTGTAGTTGTGATAGTGTTTCGTTATTATGAAAATGTCGATAAAATGTCGTCGACGCGTGCACGTGATTTCAATTATAACATTATTACCCAATTATGGTAGACTCCGCGATTCGTATCGGTTAATTATTATTAACTGCCTTAAATGCGGTTTTCTCTTTTATCGCGCATCGTCCGCGTGTGCATCTTCGTGAAAATCTCGTATATTACAAATGATAATTAATAAGTATTGTACCTATTAGTGTATA
The DNA here is from genome assembly GCA_902439185.1 of Cinara cedri. Lineage (NCBI taxonomy): Eukaryota > Metazoa > Arthropoda > Insecta > Hemiptera > Aphididae > Cinara > Cinara cedri. Next base: position 655,299 of record CABPRJ010001441.1, read on the forward strand.
ATTGCGGGGTCTATTTTTTCTCTTCTAAATACTTCGACGTTTTCTCTTTCGTTCGCGATACAATTTTGTTGGAAATACATAATTATAGGATATTTTTCGTTTACGATGTATTGTTGAATTTTATAAATACGACGAGTATTTATAATAAATTATAAAAATAGCATTTATGCCGCAACGATTGTTGTTGGCAGTGGATATTTTAACCTATAGTAAACTAAGCGGTACAAATGTTGCGCCGCGAAACATTTTTTTTTTTTATCTCGTAAGTAATATTTTTAATAACTGGGCGATATCGGTTTTAAAATATATTATTATGCTTAATTAGTAAAAAGAGTGTCTCCAAACAATTGCCAAAATATTCACTTATTATTAATTGTCTACGAAAAAAAACATTTTCTTTTAACTTTCATTTTTTTTTTTTTAAAACTTTTTTGAACAAATATAATATTGTATTGTGGTATATTGTTAACTATGTATATGAAATAATTTTTTTATGATTTGTGCAGTAACACAAGTTCAATGATTTGTTAAATTATTTACTCGGTCATATCAGATTCTAAGCGTAACGAGAAATGTATTTGTGTTACTAATGATATGCTCGAAAATTTAACACGAATTCACCACAATTTGTACTTGGTGTGTTAAAATAAAATAAAAAAAATAAATTTTTTCTATTAGCGTGTTTAGAGTTCAAATTGGTATGCGAATTGTAAAATTCGCGGCATTTCAAAACGTAGTCAACCGAACCACGCGCAGAATCGCAGAGTTTTATTTGCTATTAGCGAACTCGCGGTTACACTGTAAATCGCGAAAATAATAACAGCTTTTATCAACGTATTTCAGCCGTAGACCTTGTGCCCAGAATATGGTAGTAGTTCCAGCGTCCATGCGTGAGTGCGCTGATCATTGATCAAGGTAGTGCATCATAGTACACTGCATATGTCCACAAGAACTAAGCGATTGTACAATAATTTTAAATTTAACCGTGCGCGTTATCGGTATACACACCGCGTACCTACTATCACAGTCTTGGGGCCATAATATTATTGTTATTATCGTTCCGATTCGTGATTTCGAGAAATCATCATTCGTGCGATTTGAGAAACCAAATTTTGATATTATAAACGACCGTATTCCTGTTTCCTTAGATTTTGAATTATCTGTACATACACGATATTATAATATCTACCTATTAGATAATTATTGAATTGCGATCCTGTCGAGTATTTAATATATTAGATCTTTTGCTGTTTCTACGAAAAAATGTAATAAGGAATACGTACCATGGTTAAATATGATATTTAGCCACACAATACAATGGTATATAAATGTGTCCGCGGTTGTAAAGTGAGTATAGTACCTGTGTTAACAGTACTACACAAAAACTTGAGGTATAGTTACAGTATAAGTGACGTTATATTTCGGGTTTCGCCGCAAGACATTTCAATGTATCGACACGATTGGACCGAACAAAAACGGTCGAAACCTGTCGAAGCTTGACAAAGCGCGGCGGCACTGCGCACAGCACACTGCGTTTGGTTATCTCATTCATGATTCAGTATTCGCCGAACAGTCGTGTCGTGATGTTCTCGATTGTGGGCGCACAATATTATTATTAATTATAGTGTTTAATTTTTTTTTTTCTCATAATTTCTTTTTGTTTTTTTTTTTTCACATAAAATTATTCGAGTGCCGTCATTATTACCTATAGTTCGAGAAAACAAAATTTCAGAATCAGATAATACGCGCAATGACCGTGACTTGTGGGTACTTATACTCAGTATATTATACTTATATATAGTTTAACGAAATCAAAATAGTTGAGCGAGAATTGTTTTGTTAACTATTTTATTTTACATATGTGGACATTTAGATATTTAATCAATTTTAACAGGCAGATATGTTTAAAAAACATGAACAAATTTCCTTTCAGAAAACGTGCTGCATTTAAAAATTGGAGCAAGATTTCTGGTAGAAATTTTGTAGACAGTATAAAACAAAAAAAAAAAAAAAAAACATTATTGTAGCATCAATACATTCTGAGAAAAGTGNACGAAAAAGTGTTTTATTATAAAAGTTATTCTACATTCAAATGCTCCCTTTCAGTATACTCCCCTCCCCTCGCCACACACCGTTTCATTCGTTTCTTCCATTGCTCGAGGCAGTGCTGGAAATCTGTTTTCGTAAGACCATTCAGGAGTTCCGCCGATTTTTGTTTCACTTCTTCCATCGACTCAAACCGGATTCCTTTTAAGGCAGACTTTATCTTCGGAAACAAGTAAAAGTCGCAGGGTGTCAAGTCGGGTGAGTAAGACGCGTGTTCGAGTACTGGAGTGCCTTAAGCGGCCAAATAACGCTTCACGCTTTATCCTGGTGCAAGATCCACGACTTGTTTTTCTACAATATCGACCGTTTCTTACGAACTCATTCGTGCAATGTTGCCAAAACTGTCAAATAGTAATGTTGGTTCACAGTTTGACCCTCTGGAACCCATTCAGTCATCACGATGCCGTTGATATCGAAGAAAACGGTTTTGAATTTGGATTACGACTGAATTGGATTCCGGTGCACTCTCGACCTTCAGAAAATAATTTATGCCACTCAAAAACACGCGCCCGAGATAGGAAATCCTCACTATAGGCTTCTTTTAACAACTTATAGCACTCAGTTGAAGTTTTTTTTTTAGTTTAACGAGAAAATTTTACATTTATCCGTTGCTCATGTTTTTCGTCACACATGGTTTCCGGCACGAGAAAAAAACACGTTCGTTTCAAACCACTACTGCACAAATACTATAATAGTGACGAAAACGTGTTTTGGTACGTGCATAGATAAGATATCTGGATACCCAACGCATTACTCGTTTTTTTCACTACCCATCTAGGGCGCCTTTTAGGCAAGAAGTCTCGTTATTTAATAGCCACACCTCGTATATTAAACAATATAATTATTATTATAATAAATTCCCAAAATTTACTTTTATTTTATAACATTTTTAATACCTCCCCCCCATCGTCTAATATTTAATGTTTATTTGTACGTGTCATTTAAGTTAAAATCGTGTTTATATTTCAAAACATGTTTAACCAATGATTTAACGTTGCGTACAGATATAAATTAAACTATTCTATATATTTTCATGCGGGTTTATTAAGAAATTGTGATACTAACATTTAAAAGGGCCCGGATAAATGTTATTAATGGTACCTAACATTACCAAAAATTCAAAATTCAAATTTATATTACATATTATAATAAAATATTTATTAAATTAAAATTTTCTTTGAAATTGAGAGTATGTGAAGAGTAATGTGAACCCCCAATTTTATTTTGCTGTGTCGCTTATTGAAAATTCCTCTGATAGTTGGTAAATTATTATTTGTCGATGAAATTAACAACCGTATAAAATGAATGGATTTTATTTGTTTACCAGTAAAAATATATATTTGCTGACGTTGTGTCTAAATAAACAACCGTGGGTTATATAATATACTCTATAATTAAACATTAGGATTATTGGTCGGCCGATTTCTGTTTCATTTGTATTTCCTTAAAATCACGTTCATAGTATTATTGTTTCCCCCTCCCCCGCTAAACACAGATGTGAATCGTTAATTTCATTCAGAAACTTTTTGTTTAAAATACATTAAACAGTTATTAACGGACCTTTGTTTAATGGTCACACAAAGATGACTTGTCTTAACAATTTTACACGTCGTATTATGATTTGTCAAATCTTGAATATATATATTGTCATGCGTCTACTGCACCTATTTTTGTCAAATATATTATTATACCCATAGTGACGTTTTGAGATTACGTAGGCATATTTAAATTTCTATACACACGGGTGTTTTATAATTTTTACGATATTCACCTGCAACTTTCTTCAACGTTTAATTCATTTGATCTATTTGTTTTTCTTTCGAATTATGTTATTTAATTCGTAAAATATTTCAATTATTCTTTTTTTTTTTTTTAAATATAATTGTGTTACAATATGTATCTCAGAATCGGAAAAAAATACAAATACAAATCGTTTATATTGTGACGCTTGCTACTGGTTTTTTTTTTTTTTTTTTATTAAAGTCATCGTCATCTTTTTCATCTGGTGGTTTAGCCGATAACACAATATCACGCCACTTATCTCTGTCTTGTTACACTTGCTTCCAATTTGTATACTACAACAACGCTCTTGAATAATTTTCTACACTATCCATCTTTTCTGGGCCTGCCACGTGGGCCTTTCCCCTTGAAACATTTATTCGAAAACCGCTTTTTAGTGATTCTTGTACAAATACAATAAGTCATAGACGATAACAATATAGTATAGAAATTAAAATAAATATATTATTGTTATAACAAATACGTTAGGTAGATAATATACAATAAAATGATTCAAATTAAAAATAAATAATGTATATGCCTGCCTCGCATTATTATTGTTATACAATATGCATTGTGTTGTTTACAAAAACAAAATATTTTATTGGTATCTATTTTATCGTTCAGAACGGTGTAATAATATTATACTCGTCGTTTCGATAGAAATCGACAGGCGCGCAGTCTTTAAGATGACGGTAACTGCAGTGAAAAAAAAAAAACGACACTGTCATAATCATACTAAACACAATGCACCGTGATGGTTACGAATAATGACGGTTTATTTTATTCCGTTTTTCGCTTTTGAATTTGTATATTTTATAGAATGGGTTAGGTAGTAATAATAATAATAATTATTATTATTATTATAATATTCATCACTGTTTCATATTTGAAACACTGCAGTCTGCAGTAAAGCTCTCGTATCGTACATTCATATTATTGTTACTGTTGCAGTGACGCGAATCCGCTTGTGGTCTTCATTATTATTATTATTTTTTAATTCTATAATAATCATTAAAACGTAAGTATTTGTGTACTCATGTACTCGTATATGTATATATGTATATAGAGTATTTTTTTTTAAATTTGTTTTAGCGTCTTCATACTATCTGAGTCTTTTGTTTTCGAAAAAGGGTCTCTCTCTCTCTCTCTCTCTCTCTTTGTTATACCCTTACCTACCTGAGTTGAGCTAATATTGCTGCAGCGATGACTAACGAGGGACACAGAAGAATCGTCATCGTCGTCGCCGCCGTTTGTTATTTGTACATGATGTATAATATAAATGCGTGCTGTCCGTGTGTACACGACGAAACTGCGTCGTGCCCGCCAATAGAGAAGTAGGTCAAAAATGTCCGGTCGATTGAGCTCTATCAGCAGTTGCTGTTGTTCTATACTGCATTCAGATTATACATAGGTATATCACGTAATCTGTATTTGATGAAAATTATTTTCCGTGACGCCGCCGTCGATGAGAATCATCCGAAGCCCATTGACCGAAGTATCGGCCCGTAATTATAAATTTCGCTGCGGCGACGCGGCGGCCGTCCTCCCGCGGGCACACGCAACGCTCGGTGTGCTCGGCCGACAGTCGCTCCGCTTACTCCGTCCTTCTTATTTGATTAGATTTTTTTTTTTTTACTCTCATTACTGATTCCGTTCCGAGACCGACGACGACGAAAAATAAAAAAAAAAACGTGTGAAATAAAACCAACCTCGCCGCTTATCTACCTGCAGTATGTGCGTAGGTACAATAGTGTTGTATTATAATAATCCGCGGGTACCTATATATAGAGTCGATTGTGGTTATTTTAGAAATCATCGAAGGCTATGAGATTTATGGGTTAGGCCGTCGGTATATGGGCCATTGGCGGCGGCGGTGGGTGGATGGGATGGGTGGGTTGCCGCACAACCCGGAAAATCGTCGTGCGCATTTCTTGGCTCGTGTTCAACAGCAACCACCGCCGCGCCGTCGTCGTCATGTGTGTTTTTTTTTTTTTATATATTTTTATTTACGTTTTATGCCAATACTTTTAGCGCACAAACGCTTACCGAGGGGTCGGCCGAAATTGGCAACACATCGACCGTAAAAACATCGTTCGAACCGGCGCCGGCCGGCCGGGAAGACAGGTGCACTCGTTTTGCAGCTAAATGTCTCCCCGTGCGCGCATGCATTCGAATATTTTATAATAAAAAAATCTACGGGTGGCTGTAAAATATGTATAATAACAAAACAGTATCAATATAGCGAAAAGTATCTGTTTAAATTCCGAGCGCACCGAGGAGTGTGCTAGGTTTTACAACTATGGTATGTGTTTTTTTTTTTTTTGTTCTGTCTGCACATAACTTTTCTACCAGAAATATTACTCGGACTTTCAGGTAGTATCTTTTCTGAAATCAAATTGTATCTAGTTTATGCAGTGTCTGTAATGTGAAGTATTTTTTACATTTAATCGCTTATTTAATTTGCCACAAATGTATTAAATTTCAATAAAATTCATCAAATTTATTAAATTTCCGCAGTCAAAAATTTGTTTAAATGCCTTTTTTTAATTTTTGTTATCAATATTTTTGAACACCCCTAAGGACCCACGACCAATACACCCGGTTTTTTTGTGACTTACATAATTCAAATATACCTCCTTCAGCCGTCACTGAGTTGAGAAGGTTATTTTTTAAATTTTCCTCTCAGTTTTTTTTAACGATTGAGAATAACTGGAAAGTTTACTGAAATATAACTGTTTTATTATTTTCGTTTTTTTTTTTTTTTAATTAAATTAGAAACCTGAAATTTGCACAGAATACTTATATTAGCCTTATATAGACGTGGTAAAACTGTTTGGTAATTTATGAACTATTGAAGTACAGACATTTAACATTTTGATCGTGAAATCCCGGTATTTGAAAACGCGCTGCAGTCGTTTATATTCGAGTTTCGCTCAGAATCGTATTTCTTTAGCAATAAATTATGTAACTATCTATTGTTATTTCTCAATTTCCCACTTACAGCAGTGTAGCACACCCATCAGCAGTATCGGTTCTTCTTTTTTCCATCTCAAATCCATCAAGAACGGATGTTTACATGCAACGTAGTTTGTAGATGCATTATCTATCAATACACACAAAATTATCGATTTACTGCACTATGTATAAACGACGTGTTATTATCACCGGGCTGTTATGCGTATTATATACGATTTAGACGTCGCACCCGAACCGTCCAAAACCGTCTAATATTGATTTCTGTTGTATTTGTGCAGTACTCTAATACTTGTACATAAATTTAATGTTTTCTTTTTTACGACTCGTATTTTTCCGATATTCTTTTTTTTTTTTTTTTACCATAATAATTATTACTTAACGGCGATTTCGTATTCGAAATAATCGTTTAAACATTTTTTTTTTTTCGAATGGTACACTCGTATATTTATATCCGGTTCTATGTATACAAGTAAACGCGGAGGAAGCCTGGCGGCTATATTTTACCAAGAAAGCAAATTTCATCGATTAACCCGTGAAATATTTGTGTATGTCGTATAAATATCTGTATTGTTTATGCGATAAATACACGCGACAATAAGAAAAATTTTCGAACATTTCATGGGTTAATCGATGTATTACACTTTACCTTTTTAGTAGCTGTATGACTACCAATCTTTTTAACATAATATTGTATCTATGATTGGTACACTATATTATTAATATAAATTCTGGTATATAATATACTATATAGGAATAATTATTGGTAGTATACGCGTTTAAATTCTGCTCGTGGGTCGTCTCGAATTAAGTTGTACAACGGATTAACCGTAGGATTCTGTATTTGAGTTTGTACATTCATTACATTGTTTATAATATCATCGGAGTAGTGCTAGACTAGTACAGTATTTTTTAATATTTTGTGATGAGTTACAAGTTCGATTACGCATGCATACCATGGCGCATATGAAATTATTATTATTATTTTGTCCAATATCATTTTTTTATTTTTTTTTTTTATAGACCTTCAGAAATTTCTTGGAACTTATTTCGGTGTTTTTTTTTTTTTTTGTTTTATTGTTTCCGACAATGAATTGTGGGAATATTTGATATATTTTATAATTCATTGTTCGCGATTCAATTGTATACATTACCATCATCGGTTTAAATTATTTATAATTATTTATACATGAAGTGCCCCTTTTAGAATAACAATTTTTTTTTTTTAACTCTATATACCTACTCGAAATAATGGATCTAATGGTATAGGTAACCATAATAATTATTAATGTAGGTACGTAATTAGTTAATATAAAACATGGTGTTTTACATTCGAATAATCCCTGGGTAACATTATAATCATTTATTTACGTACCATTTTCATTCTCGTTGATTGTTTTTTATAATGCTGTAGTATTGTATAGTATGTAATGATGATTAAAAAAACATACCTCAGTCATAATAATATTATACTATAACCATTATTACACTACGCATTATTATTAATCGATATATTTTATTAAGATGTTTATATTACACTAATTTTGTTTTAATATGTACGTATAAGTACCTCGGGGGCGGCTTCCGCGTGTTATTATGTGGTGAAAATGAATAATTATTCGACTTTAAACCGCTGCCAGAGGCTTCCTACATCAGTAGTTTAACGCCAACCTAATTAATATTGTATATTAAATGTTATATAAAAAGGTATCTATTTTTTTTCCGAAATATTTTTTATGGTTATTGTAGTAGTGGTGAATTGTATAGAAATAAAAATTTAAAAGTATGTATCGACAATATACTGAAATCTACTTTATTCGTTGTCCCGCCTATGCAGTTTTATAGATCGGAGCGTAGCAAGGAATAAATCGGTTGGTTTTACGATGATTTTGATTTTTTTTTTCTTTTTCTTTGAGTAACTTATCAACCATAAATCTTGTCTCGATGAATCAATTGTAGCATTTTTTCTGATAAATTTGTTTATCTCTTTGTTACTTTAAAGAGGCTATTTTTTGATTTTCCAAGCAGTTTTCCTTGTGATTGGGAAAAAACTAGAAAATTTGCGTAAATCTATAAAAGAGACTCCGCTCTGAATTGTTTTTCTTTAGCAATGGTTTATCATTGCGTATATATATATAAATAAATTTCTCTCTATATCCTACCTTCCCAAATTCTCACATTCTACATCGTCTTTTTTGTATTTACTATTTCGTAACGATTCACCGTTCAAAAATATATTGTGACGCGCGTACTTATGAAATGTTAAAAACCAATTCTTAATGTGGCGATAAAAAGAATCTACTCTTACGTATAGAGGCGCAAACAATACCGGATTGGGTGATTTTGGCCAATCGTGCTCAACATCCAACCGGCCCAATTAATGACTTATTTATAAAGGGTAGTAGAGATACAATCAACATTCCTCGCACGACATTTTTGAGATGTGATAAATTGTTTGGCCACCTAGACACATTTCACCTATAGTTTGCAAGTTTTAACTCCTTCCACAAAAATTCAGGCTTACGTACGTCACCAGGACTAATTCATAATCTGTCTTACCCAAACAGCGTCACGAGAAAAGCATAGAATCCAAACAAGATAGTTGGTAAGGCATCAGATGCTTCGTCGCAACAACTGATGGCCAATTAACAGTATTTCTGAATTGGAAACCAAGAGACTTCGCGCGGGAAAAGACCGTGATGGAACGGATCGAGCACCTAAAAAAGAGCGTTGCTGAGAAGTTTAGGGTTCGAGTAAAGTGGAGCGAAGTCGCGATGACGGCAAAAACTTTCTGCCGCACAGAGTACGGTCATATATTAAATTATGACTGCCGTATATATTTTGTGCGATTTCGTCGGGAAACGCGAAAATCAAATAATCGAATACAAGCGTATAATACAACGACGTGTTATTGTGTGATTTGTCCGCTGCATCGTAATAATAATAATAATAATAATTATTATTATTGTTATTATTGTTGTAATGCAGTCGTTGTGCGGAGGGTGTGTAACGAGACGGTTCGCGTAAACGCCACCCGACACCGGCCCCGGGGCATTTTCGCTGTCTGCGCGGTTATTTATTTTATTTTTTTTTTTTCTCCTCTTCCCGCGGGTTATTATCGCTGTTGTTTCATTATTACTATTATTGTTATTGCTGTTGTTTTCAATTATACTTACCGTTAAAACGAACGCCGCGGCACCCCGGCTACATTGCGCACGCGGTACGTGTGTGGCACATGTTCGATATGTACGCGTAAGTGCGCACAACGAGAACCGAACAAATACACAGCGCGTATTCATTATGCGCGCGTGTGTGTATAGTCGATGGCGATAATTCTGCGGGTTCGGCGCAAAACGATCGATCGAACCGCGTCCGTCATCGTCGTCCGGTGCGTGTGTGTGCCGCAGCCGGGGACCGCCGTCGACGCCGCCGCTACATGATAAAACGCGAGAAATCGCCGAGGAAACCTATACGCCTAGTGGTATTATACGCGAACAATTTTTACAAACATTAAGTATAAGTATTTTTTATTTTTTATCGTATATATATATATATATATATAATAGCCGACGTGTTGAATTTTTACGAATTTTCGTCTGTACGCCGGACGGAGAAAATGTACACTGCGCCCCCCCCCCCCATCGCCCCCGTATCGCGACGACGGCGCGTGTAACCTTCGAAAACTTTATTACGGACAATCGCGACACGTATAATATAATGTAATGATATTATATATTATATCGTTATGTATAATTTTTTTTTTTTCTTTCGTGTATAGATTATATTATAATTCTCTCCCCCCCCCGTGATCGCTGCACCAGTAGGCGGCGATCGCAATATTATAATATCGTCGGAGCAGCAGTGACGTGTAGTTATCATTAATATATACGGCACACACTCGAATTTACTGTATGCGCATTATTATAATGTCGGCCCGGGTGCGCATACCTATCCCCGTGAAAATATTGTTTTATTACATTATCGGCGCGTTTGCCGTGCAATATCGTATAAAACTCCGTGTGGTATTTACCGAAGATACTGTTATGATCTGCAGCCGTATACGATAAAAATTCGTTTCAGAATACATCACGCGTACCGTCTACGTGTTATTATAATAACGAATCCGAAAATTTCATTCGTTAATAATATTTTGTAGACAATTTCGACCGCGTAGACGGAATAAAACGCGAATATATGACATTTTGTTGTTTTGAAAAAATGACATAATACGATTGTACTCGTACACTCTTATGATAATATTATGATGACGTAATATTTTTACTTGCATTAAAAACACGTCATTTTTTTATTTAAGAATGCATAATTTTTTGTTCGCCTTTTATTGCGTACGTACGCGCATATTATAATTTGTTCGCGAATTACGCGAACCTTGTCGTTTCTCGTTTTTCTCTATCGCGGGAAAATCTCTGGTAGTGTTTGTACAGTGATCCGATTCAGATCCGATCCGATCCGTGTATACCGAACTTGGATTTTAATAATGATAATCACCATCTTTATTTGCTAGTTTTGCTCGACACAGAGGTAAAACCTCTTATCGTAGAGCAAGAATACTTCTCAAGATCTTTAATAATTATTAAAAAAAAAAAAAAAAAAAAAAAAATACAATTACCCGGGGAATATGATAATAAACTGAAAAAAAATTTATTTTTAGTTTGTATTTATAATTTAAAAAATTTTAACACTTTCTTATTTCTAGTCTAGAGACTTGAAACCAACTTATATGTATGTATTGGAAGCTTTTTTGGTATTGATTAAAGGAATGTCAATATGTTGTATCCTGAGATTATGAGGGTTGGTTTTATATTTAAATGACTTAGATTTATAAATATAACATATTGTTTGTTTAAATATAATTGTTAAACGCTATAATTATGATATCAATATGATCAATTTTAATTTTTTTTTTATATATATATACATATATAGTTGTTCGTTACATTATCAATAATCCGATGCGTAAGAAGTTTTTCGGTTTTTTTTTCTTTTTAATATAGTTAAAAAAAATGTCTAAATCTGGGATGAAGTGTAATTTTTCTTATAAAACATACAATTGCGCGCAAGCCCCTTATTGATACAAAAATTAAAACCGGTTGATTAATTCGTTAAGAACTGTTAATTTGAAAACGTTTATAATTGGTTAAAAATTCGTAAAAGTAAAAAAAAACACAAACAGTATACTCTGAATAGAAATGTCTCGACTGTTGCAGTGTTCAATCCGTCGCAGTAGTCCGGTCGTATTTGTTTTATTACATACCTATAATACGTATAATAGTTTATTTACAATATTACGAATATAGGGGCGACGATTCGTTAAAAACAAAATAAAAGATAATAATTAACGTACATTATAACGTTATTGTTATAAATTTCTATTTTATCCTAGGTATACATCTATGCGTAATACCTACCTAATAATAAATATTGCACGCGACCGTGCGTTTATTGTGAACAAGAGAACAAAAAAAAAAAAAAACGAACTTGCCTATTATATTTATATAGCCGAGCTATAATTAGCCAACTTATTGTCATATATATTTTTTTTTTCATATTACCGCTACTAGGTAAAGCGTGTGTGCGTACGTGTATACCTACGGAGTGTCCTTGGGGACAACCACTTTGCGTGGTTATATTTACTCACTCGCTTAAGTAGATATAACAATAATATATATATATATAATTGGACTTCTATATTATTATGTATATACGGCAAGAAGCAAATATATTACGTTATCTGTGTTCTCTACGGTTCGCATAAAAAAAAAAAAGTTTTTTCTCCCGGTTTATTGTTTTATTATATTATTATTATTTTTTTTTTAATTTACAATGCGCTGCATATTATAGTACTGTGTGATTTCCAATCGGTTTTCCGCGTAAGGAACATTGTCTATAGTCTGTGACTCGTATATTCGTACACTCTGTCACGATCTCGAAACAAATTATTAAGTGCTTATTGCTTATCCGCAGCAAACGCTGCAGTAGTTCAAAATGTTCAACTGTTTTTGGCGAAAGTTATTATTAATTGCATATAGGTTAGGTTTGAAAGATATAATAAAACGATTTTTCCTCTGTTTTTTCTTCTCTTTTGTTTAAACAGTATTAATACAAATGACGCGTTCCATCAGTATTTTATAATTATTGCGTTTATGAACAATATCAATTTAATTAATTTCGGGTTAAATTTATCTTATATACCTAGAACGGTGTGTTCGAAAACGCGTAGGCTAAGTTTATTCGAGTTGAATTTACTTTTATCAGTCTAATTATGCTAGTCGCATATGTACTCCAAATACTCAAACGGTTGTCAACAGTGTCTTATTAGTAAATGATAATAATTTTATGTTAAATATTTACAATATTAAAATTCATTTTTTCAAATGATACTGAGCTTATCTCTATGTGATAGAGTTAAAAGGACCTACTTATTTATCTTGGGTTACTAGAGTTAACCCTAAGTTAACAATTTTGTGTTACAACTTACCAATTTTTAACGATACCAGACTTAACTCGAGTAGCTATAGAGTTTAGAGTTAACTTGAGTCGATTTCTCAAAAAACTCCCAGGTTTCTTAACCAGCGACAATAAATTCGATTTATTTTTGTTTTAATTCGAATAAACTTATAATATTGTAGGTAATATATTAGAGTATGAATTAACTAATATTCTAATATTCCGAGCTTTTTTTCTCGTAAAATTAATATTATTATTATCGCACCATATATAATATTATAATATGTTTATGGTTTCCACCTGCACAGCTATGAATGTGATATACTGATTTTTCTTCGGATGGTAACAAAAAAAAGGTTACCATATGCACGTAACCGCTTTGGTAACAAATATACTCTTGTATAAACACTGAAAACAATAGCATATCCTACACATGTACATAATATTATCTACGATTATAAATTCGTACCGATACTATAAATTCAAATTTTACTAATCGGTCATTTTTTTTCCGAGGTTATGTTTTTCATCAGAAATATTACATTTACCCGTTTGCAGTGTGTGTGTGTATGTGTGTATGTGTTATACAATATTATATTATCATCATAAGATACACGTTTCTGTACTTTTACAAACGATATAACATTATATGATTTGTAGTTCGATTAGAGTTGTATACTTATATTATAATAATTGTTGAATTGAAATCGGGTTAACGTGCGTAAAGCATATAATATTATAATACGAATACGACCTACACGATATTATTATATTAAGCATGGTGAAGTTACGTAATTTTAGAAGAGACAATATTATATTAAATATTCAACAACCGTCATCGCGTCTAAGTAAAATAGACATCTATTTTATATTGACGGGATGAGAATAAAATGCGGGACGACAACATGCGTCTAATGCGATTTGATCGTGATGAATACACAGAGAACAAGAGAGGAAGCATAATAGCCGATGACAAAACATAAACCATTTTTTTCATCATGTTGTTTATTTCTTGCGGACGAAAATACGATTGCAGGTTCGAGAAAACGAAACTACACGCATTTTTACGAGTCGACGATAAAATTTACTACTGTTTTACAATAAGCAAATATTATGCAGGATTTTATTTTTTTTCAATTTGCAGTAAAATCGAACTGTTATTAGACGTGCTCCAATCAGAAAACTCAATTGTACAGAAAAGCTTTTGGATATTTTGGATCTATAATATTATAATACAAAGTTGATGCATCAGTTTTTTCTTTTTAGGATAAAAAACGACATTAATGGTTGTTGTCACGTCTTCATTCGACATCGTATTTTGTTCGCAATGATTTTTCATCGTTACGTTCGAGATTTAAACTATAAAATATCCTGTATACCTTTTCAATTTAACACGTATAAAAGTGACCTAAACCCGCGGTGACTGCAGGTGCGTTCAGTTTACTATTTTTAAAAATATTAATGTTGACGTTTCAAAAGAATGTTCTTCTCGCGTGCGCTTTAAAAAAGCCTTAATAATATCATCGCGTTACACTCTCGTAAATATTTTTTTAATTAATTATTGTTGAATTTCCCGTGACAATAACAGCACTATGCACAGCAGAGTCGACGTCGTCGGTGTCAACGTACGCGCGGTCGTTTCGGTCCGTTCCAAATTATGTAGGATCTCTGGTCTTCGCTCTGGTCTTGTCGTTTCGTTTTTTTTTTTATCATCTATATAATATTATACTATTATTAAGTATATTGTAGTCTATATACGATGATGTCTCTCTACGTTTCCGAAGAAACCTCTTCGCGCGCGCACGAAATATATAATATATATATATACGCATTTTCTAAACAGACTTGGTCGCTGCTGCAGTACATATAGCTGTACGCAGCAACAACACTTCAATTTATTTATTCGTTTAATTCAATTCGTCTCGTCTCCCATAATATGTATACTCTGCGTACGGTGCATGATGTGTAATACGAGATACGAGGACATAAAAAATAGGCCATAATATAGAAAAAAGAAAAACGCAGGACTTGAGATCGAAAATTTCGAATCTTCTCGTGTGATGCTATCGATTTTTCCGAAGACCGATGTATCGATATGATTTGTTGTAAGTTTTTGAAATTGTTGAAATATTAAAACATGTTTGAAAAAAAAGTACCGGCGGGCAAAAAAAATCTGCGCGTAATTTATGGCGTATACAATATAGTGAACTATTCGGAACAATTTTTCTAATCGAAAATGTGTTTTCCGAGAAAAAACAAAACGAAAATACGTTTTGATAAGTCTATAATAGCTTCTTTGCTACATACAGAGTACATATTTTGTACATAAAAAAAAGTCCGTCTATTTCATCACGAAAAAAAGATTGCGTTTCCGCTCTACACCGCCCATTCGTCGTCTGTGCGCAGCGGCGTTCCATTCGTTATTCTGTGTTTTCGATTTCCTGTTCTCTAGAGTTTAATGTATCGAAAAAGAAAAAAATCGTTCTCGCGCCCGCAGTTATCACCCCGAGCACCGTCTGTCGTCGTTGTCGTAACCCCGCAACATTCCGATCAATTAGATCGGTCCCGTCCTGTTCCCATGGTGCACATACGCACCGCACCCGGCGGGTCAAAACGCACCACAATGGTCTTCCTCCGCTGCACGCGTATACAGGGTGTTTATTTTTTTATGGTTCAGCGTTATCTATACACGAAGATTTGAGTAAAATTGATTTTTCAATATTTTTACCATCACATTCTGTAGACCACCGAGCAACGGATATCGACACTGGCTTTTCAAATACAAACCACTTATATTTTTATTTTTAGATTACAACCCTTATCTAATTCCTCCGAGTACTCCGGTCCAAACGATAGGATGCCATTTGAAAATCAAGTCAAACACAATAATAAGGGTAAAAATGTGAGAATAGTGTTAAAATATAGGGGCTTGATCAATTTCGATAATCGTGTCAATTAAATTGACTTGAAATGAGAAATCGTCAGATCGTCATAAAAGAATCATCCTGTATGTATTAGTATAAAAACGTAAGTATACAGGAGAGGACGACAGATGTTCCACTGGCTGCACAAGGACGCGAGACCCGGTGCCGTGTCTTCTCTCCGTTCTCTGAAGCGCACAGCATCGCCCCGGCCCTTTATACATTTGTATTATATTATTGTAGTCTGTTGTGTGCGCTCGTCTCGGAATTCCGACTTGTTACCCCAGAGCAGTAGCGCGCGCGCGCGTATGTGTGTGTGTGTTGTGTGCAGTGCGGGGGTTGGTTGCTGTGCCGTCGACCCTCGAAAATTCCGCGACGACATTCCGACGTAGCCGCGGCGCGTCCGGAGTAGGGGAGCAGAGCGACGGATGCGACGACGATCGCGTGACGTGACCGTGGTCGTCGTCGTCGTTGTCGGCGCGCGTGGTTTTTACCGAGGAGATCGAAACAGATCCGCTGCAGCGAGCCGGGTATCGTGTTGCCGACGAGCGGTAAACGATCCCGGGTGCGTTATTATCGCACGTGTGTGGGTGGACTTAAATATACGCGAAAACAAACTATAATAACGCACGCGTCTCCTCTCGTCCCCGCGCAGTACAGCGGACGAAACCGCAATGGGTTTTATTTTTCGTTTCACGTGTTTGACGTTCGCGTGTCGAGACGATACCGATGGCGGAGGACCGTCGCATGTGACTTCGAAATAATTATAATTTGTCCCGTGCGCGATTCGTTTTGTTTTTTTTTTTCTCTCTATTTAACAGACTGCACGTTATATTATGCGAACAATATAATATCAAAATTGCGGTCTATGAGTATATTTTTATTTATAGTCTGCAGGCAATATTCCGAGTCCTAAATATTCGTATTGTATACGATTACCAAATACTTGAGTAATTATAACTTTAGTCTTAAGTTCTGTGTACAAATCCGTGTCCCGTTCAAATATCATAGAGATTATTGAAAGACAGGCAGTGACGGATCCAGGGGAACGATAAAAATGATTACACCCTCCTCTCCCCCCACGTTCACTTCCTAATACTGTTAGTACTAACGATTATACTCTTAGCTTGATTTTCGTCAAAAATGTAGGTTTTAAAAATCGTCCCTCCCCTGTTGTCCTGAATCCGCCTCTGAAGGTAGAAAAAAATATATATAGGGTGATTTAGTTTATGTTTACATATTATAATGTATATGCAATTTTATATCATTTTAGACGAGCAAAGATAGGTTCGAAATCAATATTTTTAAACGATTTTTTAAATTTAACCTATTGGGGTGGAAAAATTAATAAGTGATTAATAAGTGGAAAAAATCGAAACATTTACCACCGTAGTCGGTGAGAATACAAACAGAACTGCTATTCATACCGAAATGATAGGCATCGTGTAAAATTAACACACTACATATTAAATATGTAATCGATAAATCAGATGCAATCATAAGTACCTCTTATAAAACTTTTTTTGTACAACACTATTTGGATAATCTTCAATATTTATACTTTATAGTCGTCGCGTCGTCTACAAATTTCAACGAGGCGAATATTGATGTGATCAACGGAGGTACAAGGTTGTTGATAGTTATTCAGATATCGTCATTTTTATCTATTATTATTATTACTATTGTTATAAGCTGTAAGTCGATAAGCATGTTAAGTACTCGTATACGGTGCACATAATGTCGAGTCTAACGATGTATAAAATATTACATATTGTTATACAATAACGAGGCTCTCCAGTGTATAATAACGGACCTATCCCACCATTTCACAATATTCTTCACGTCCATTCTCGCTCAAAACAATATTTATTAGGTGCCGTCGTCTAGTGAATATTTAATATTAGACTTAGGTAGTCTGTTATGAGTTGAATTTTATGGTGTATGATGGTTATTGCCATATTGATGCCGTAAACTCAAGTATGGAAAATGTTCGGTTTAATCCGTTATTTTACTAAAGGTTGTGTATATCATGTAATATTTTATTTATTACATATTTTGTAGGCCA
This sequence comes from Cinara cedri, assembly GCA_902439185.1. Classification (NCBI taxonomy): domain Eukaryota; kingdom Metazoa; phylum Arthropoda; class Insecta; order Hemiptera; family Aphididae; genus Cinara; species Cinara cedri. The sequence continues at coordinate 673,614 of CABPRJ010001441.1, forward strand.
TTTTGTTTATTGTTTTTTTTTTTCTCTATCATAGAATCTTATATAGATTTTGAATTTAGTGAAATATAGGCTATTACCGAGGTGATGCATAGTTTTCTATGTTCTCGAAAAACAGTTTTTCGGTTAGCAAAACGTTATAAATATGCTCTCCGACGGTGTAGAACTCGGACTCTATCGTGCAACGTCCGTATGTATTTTTTCCTTCTACGTATAGTGAAAACTGAAACAAAACAAATTTCGGTTTGTGTGTGTATAGTGTGTGTATAAAGACGACACGATGAAATCCGATCGGTCAAATTGTTCATAATACATAATATTATAAGAGTATAATGTTATTATTTTTTTTTCTGTCCACGATGTATTATACACACATATATAATATTATGTTCCGTTATAATATGATGTCTAGCCGGAAATTCTTATGACCGTTTTGTGAACCGTCGGTGTGTCATATGGAACACGAAACGGCCGTGAACACAATAATAATAATAATAATAATGAAATGACTACTTGCCATTTATATATACGAGAAATAAAAATGTGACCTAGTCAGATTTAAAATGAGAAAAAAAACAATTTTTGTCACGATTCTTATTAAATATACACCACACTGGAATATTGTAATATAATAATAATTGTATTTGCAATTTAAAAACCGGAGTGTGCGCCAAGACATACGGGGTGATTGTTTTATCGCGATGTAGCGATTTTTATTTTTTTCTGGAAGGTTTGAAATAAATTCGATTTTTTTTTCTAATTATTATGATGTCGTTTAAGTTTTATTTGAACAAATTTTTACTCTAATCTAAAGGTATGAGGATTGACAGTTGATTTTTAAATGACAACTTTCTCCCCCTTTTCGACACAAATTCGAAAAAAGAATATTTTACCAACAATTTTGATTCGCATAACAATAATATTAAATTAGTACCATCTATGAGTTATAATAGTTGATATCTACAAATAATTTTTTCTAATCCGATTGTTTGAAAAGGAAGATTTGTTGTTTGAACATCAAAAGTCGATACGTGTGTAATACTGAATGAAAAGGGTAAAACATTGAATCTGTTATAAATATGATCATTGGATAAAACGACTTAAAAAACCCAAAATTAATTTTGTTCAAAATCTTCGGTATAGATATATATCTTTGTTGGCAGGCTAGAAAAGCTTGAGTCACTTTTGTATATTAAATAGTATTCAATACAAACAAATTAAATTTTAAAAATACACACACTTCTGTCACTTAGGGAAAAAGTACACGAAAAATTGCGAAAATTGATTTAAGCCCTTCCCCCCCCCCCCGAGAACAAGTATATATAATCGTTGGATCGTGATTAAAAAAAAAATAATAATAAAAAAAGACCACTGTACTATTATTGTGTCGATGTCTGGCAGGATTCGTGATTTATTTTTTTATCTACTTATATATTTTCTTCGACATAAATATATAATATATTATTTATGTATATAATTATGCACTCTACTTACTGCGTAAGCAATATATTATATATATATATATATATATATTATATACATCCGAGACCGCCTGCTGACTCGTGACGATCGATTTTCGTCGTCATCGTAGTCTGTTTTCTGCGGTTATATTCAACAACTTTTTTTGCTTTTTAATTTTCACTTCACTGTACAATACATAACTATAAATATATATATACCTATGCGCTTATATTGTTCTATTGGGGCCGTCTAAAATACTAATCGCAATAACGAATATTATTCGTTCTGCGGATAAAGTTAATTATGGTATTATAGGTTTATAACGTCTGCATCTCCGATACAGTGCCCGCTGAAAAAGCGTTTTATTGTGTCAATCATCCGTGTTGTTGTTTTACGTTGTATTTTTTATACTTGGAATTTTGAATTTTCCATTATTCGCTGTATATAATCTACCCATAGCTATAATATATATATTTAGCTGCATAGTGTAGAATCTACGCGTAGTAAAAGTTTCAAGGTTCGTTCACTAGAACGGAACAATATTTGAACTTATAATGGATTCTCGCGGGAGGATTATGAAATATTTCATAGGAGGTCTCTCCCCCTTTGTTTTGCAAATATTTTTATTGAATTTCAATGTTTCGTGGGCACTTGCTGGTAGGAATGTGTTCGTGAAAATAATTTTTCATTTCCCCCCCCCCCCTCCTTCCCCTATCTCTGCGAAAGTTTTATGTTTAAACTTTAAACATTATTTATAATTTATAGGTAGTAATTTTTTTGGAAAATAACTTTTATTTTTTTTTAAAAAAAAATTTGAATTTGAATCTGTATTTTCAGCGAACGCGTATTATTATACTATATTTTAATATTATTCGTGTACGTTATAAAACTTCAAAACTTATAACATTACCGAGTTTTCAATAGAAAAAAGTTTGAAGAAAATGTAACTTACTATACAACAATATTAACCGTAATGTCAATTCATTAATTTATTTCAATACATATGATTACTGGACCACCAGTAACCTGCAGCAACTATCAAAAAAATATTGTAGTACACCCGCGGTTTTGGTGATTTAGTAACTTTATAGTAAATAAGGGGCTCGCAGTGATTGAGTATACTTTTATACAGTACCGTGTCTAGTAAACTCGGCACCCGGAGAAAGAAAAATTGAACGACGAGGAAAAGAAAAAGCCTAATAAGCAGTCCTTTGTAAGTTCACTGACATACGTGTATTGTAAAAATAGTCAATCACAGAACTTTACGAATTTTCATTGGCGCCCCTATAAAGTCACAGCGCCCGGTATACGTGGGCTTCTCGCGCACCCCCCTTGGCAATAGGCACGTTCCCGCTTATCGTATTCCAAAACTTGTTACTCTTAGAAAATTATTACTATTCGTTGATGTCCCACATTGAATTGTCGACCGTAGTTTTTCAGCGTGTGAATTCGAACATTCGGAAATTGATATTTTGCCGGGTCTTTTCTTAATATCATGCTGACGGTTTAGAAATCAAAGTAAATAGACAATGTTTCGATACCGCACGATAAAACGAGCAAAGGTTATGTCTATACAAACGAAGTTCTATATCTACGTTTCCGATTATAATATTTATTTATCTGTTTATTCATATAATAGTATGTATACTTATAACCAATATTTGTATTGTGTAAATTTAAATTGTCACCGTCCATTTAAAACAGGTCCCCTTCAAATGTTAAACAAATATCCCATGTATAATATAGTATTCGTATTAAATGATATCCCATATAATATTTGTACAATAAATAAATATAATATAATATTATAAATTATACCTACTAGTTGCTACAGTAACATTTTATTTCTAATTAAAATTTTATATCCGATACAAATATGATATTACGTTCTTGTATTTCAAAATATACTTTCGGCTATACTATAATGTATTTCGTTATAAACGGAAATGACGTGGGTGGGTTTTTTTTTTTCTAGCTCCGAATCGTTGTCATTTGAAAATCCGTCGATATTAGTATGTATATGTTATATGTATTTTGTTTTTTCCCCCGTATGCGCGCGGAGTCTCGCATAATTTCCCCTCCGATAAAGTTCGCGAAATATTATGCGTAATACTATGCTCGAATGATTATTTAAATTTTTAAATTATTATACTGAATATTATAAGAGCTGTGCACGGCTATATGGCCGGCCGATACTCTATACGCCGTACTTTAAATAATATCGGACCTTTACATATTTTTACATATTTTAATTCGTAATTTGAAGAAGAAAAAAGCGTATTGCGTACGTACTATTGCGCAGGTACCAAGTATCTGGTACAGGTAGGCGATTTCTCAACGCATTCTTACGTAACTGTGTGCGGTTCTGGCGCGTGCTAATATAATGTATACCATAATATTATACTTTTCCGGCGACGGTGTTTTTTTTAAATATTTTTTTCGCTGCTGCGAATTTAAGTCTCCCGAAGAATTTTCGAAAATGTATTATTCACAAATCAGCGGCGTTTCCGCGATAACGCTATTGAAGTCGAATAATATTTCGCACGGGAGAAACAAATATGCATTATTCATTGATGCGATCGCGGGACACTCGTACAATTAGTAGTCGTACATAAACTCATATACTTTTATCTGCGCGCGCAAAAAACGTGCGATACATAAATTAAAAAAAAAAAAAAACGAAAATGATTGCAAACAAAAATGACAATAAAATGTACGTCGTATTTTATATTATATCGGACAGGGCGGAAAATAAAATACGAGATTGACACCGTATTATTACGATAAGCCTGTGAAATATATTTGAGTAGTATAAAACCGATAGATAGGTATTTGATTAAAAGCAGGGTTGAAACGTATAATACAGTAAAGTATAAACATACAATATGAAACTATCAGTTGTGTACGTTTTATATTGTATACAATTTTTTTTTTTTTTTTTTGACCGCAATTGAATTTAATCGCCGTTTTATGTATTTTATACTAATTACCTAAGATATATGTGATAATTTGTTATATTACCTAATTACATCTTTAACTACATTAGTATTTATAATACCGAAAAATAATTTGTTTTGTTTTTATTTTATTCTAAATTGAGTAAATCCACAAAGTTGATGAGATTTGTTAGTTTATAAGTTTAAGTACTTAAAATTTAAAATGTACAGTATTATCACTATTATAATAAACTTCAAACAAATAAAAATGTCAGTCGTTATAAAGTTTTATATGTGTATATTACCAACCCTGATTTTAAGTGTTTTCAAATAATTTTGTCAAACAATAACCGTTTTTTTTTTCAATATTTGTTTATTCTTAAACTGAGTTTGTAGCTGATGACCGACCACGATTGATCGATTATCTTATAAAAACGTTTACGTTGGTGAGAACAGACCTTAATTGAGTATTTCAGTGGACCAGTGTCCATACTAGTTCCTATACTAGTGTTCGAAAAACTGTCGAGTTTTCTATATTATAATTATTATAATTTATTTTATATCTGCGCATATTTGTTCAATTATCACTCAACCCTATAGTACGTACCTATGGTTCTAATAATACTTTAAAAATGATAAAAGTATGCGCATTATTTAGGGAGAAAACAAAATGTTAATTTGTCTTTTTTCTCCGCTGTATACCGGCCGTTATATAGTTACGACTATTTCGACAATGTAAGACACACTTCATTTTTTTTCTTTCTTCCCCTGCAACAATTATTTTTTCGAAACCGTCCTTTTTACGCCGTTCTGTACTTATTATTATGCAATGTTTTTCCGCAGTGGATTGTGATGATAGGCCTAGAAGGAGGCACCAGAAACGGCGGTGCCACCACCACTAGTTCAGCGCGTCAACATGCGGCTCAAGCGATGGAATATTACAACAGCAACGTGTTGCGAGCTCGCACCAATGCCGGTCTATCGTCGACACGACAGCAGAGGTCCACCCAAGACCCGTTGTACCGGAGCAACTCCAGCTTGGAGCTCACCCATCACACAGCGGACTATCACCACCATCACCAGCAGCAGCAGCAGCAGCAGCATCATCATCTTCACGGCAACCATCACGGCGGCGGTAGCACAGGTCATTTTGGCGGCAGCACCGTGGTTTACGTTGATTCCCCGCGGACCGACCGTCCTCTCATCAGCCCGCTGTTGAAACGCGAATACGGCAGCCACGGTTCCATAGACGTCATATCTTCGGACAGGAACTCAACCGGCCGAGCGTCCGCCGGCGAGAACTTCTTCGCCCTACTCCAAGACTACCGGCCGACTGTGTTGGACATGATCGACGGAAATAGTGAGTTGCAACTACACGATTGTGTGGCGAGAGTACATTTTATTATTTATGTTTAGTTTTTACAATACTATGTTAAATTTCTCGTTTTACGTATATACAGCCAGTAACGGACGAGAATTCGGGTATCGAGAAATGCCTGTTGACACTCCACCGGACGATCGTATAGCGACTGCCGTTACCTCGAACAACAGCTGCAGTGGTGCGGCTGCGGACAAATCATCGACAACCTCACCCCAAGGACCCAACTCCAATAGTCCGAAACTTAGACTGAAGTTCCACAAGTTTTGGGGAGCCAATAATAAGTTCTCCAGGACCACGGACGACGCCGCCGGATTGTCCGTTACTTCCACTGCTTCTAATATGGCAGCCGTAAATTGTACTGATTTTGCGGGCGATGAGCGTCAAAAGCGAAGAGGCTTCGCGCATTACGACGTCCAATCATTAACAGCCACCGTAGGATTGGCCACGAAACTCCAGAACATGTTGTCCAGAAGACGAAATACGGCCACCGGCGCTTCTGCCGCTTCCATGTTGGCTGCTCGGTCGTCCACACCGGACAGTGGTAACGAAGACCTCGGCGACGGGAAACACAACAATTTACTAGACAGGTGACAAAAAATTCAAAATTCCTTTGTGTAATAATATGTATAATGTATATTATGTTAAAATGTTTTTTTCACTATAGTTGTCCATTTTTCCGAAATGAACTTGGCGGCGAAAGTGAACGAGAAGTAAGCCTAACGCAAAGAACCCAGGCCGGACAAATATCTACTCTAAATAACGGAAAATTATACCATAGACCGCGTATGGCATACGGTATTTCAGTTCTTGAATTTAAATCGGGAAAAACGCATTGGAATGAAGGTATCTGCCCTGAAAACTATTCCAAATTGATTGAGACTGTTGACGAGGGTGATTTATATTATCGAGCGTTTTTCTTTGGTCAAGGTAAGAAAACATATTTATTATTGATTGTAAACAGTGAGATTTTTAAAGAAAAAAGTTCTTATTTTTATTAACTGTGTTTTTGTTTGAATTTTTATTATTATCTCGTGAATTTTGAATTTCATTAGCATATATTTGTAAATTTTGAATTTTAGTAAAAACTTGTAAACCTATTAACTAATAGATTTAGCCTAGAAAAAAAAAAATCACAATACAAAGTAATGTGTGAGAATAATGTGTTTAGGCCATAGATTTGTTATTATTGAACATTTAGAGTAATCAGATTGAACAGCACACTACACCCCACAACAATTTTCTCTATTATAGGTAAGAGAAAAAAAAAAAAGAGAACAAATTTGCTAAGAAAACTCCGGAGAAAATGGAAAAATTACCTGTTTAAAGTACCTCCCCATTAAAATTTCCTTTCAAAATCATTGCTATCATTAAAAGTTAGAGCAAAATTGCTGGTAGAAAAGTTGTCCACAGAAAAAAAAAATCTTTGTAAAATTATAAGCTTCTTTGCTCCACTCAGAATCTAAAATGTATATTCTTTATTATTTAAATATAAAATGAAGAATGTTGGATTTTTTTGAGGGTTTACCCTCAGTTTTAACTTTAAATATCCAGTAACTATTGCTACTTTTAATACTTAAAAACAAAATTTATTTCAATCAATCAACTATAAAAAAAACTTAAAACAATAATATTGATTTCTTAGATCACCAAAACTGGTTTGGAACAGATGAAACGTTAGGACCTGTTGCTATCAGTTTAAAAAGAGAAAGAGTGGAAACAGATTCACCAACCAACGGTTGTAGTTCTAATCCATCAGTTATGTTTAGATACCGAATTATCATACGAACAAGTGAGGTAAATAAAAATGTAGTAATATTAATTTGTTTCTATTATATTATTAATATTGGGAAGTGTGGTTATTTCGGCCATTAATTAATTTTGTTTTTTCATTATAGTTGCAAACACTTCGTGGTTCTATTCTCGAAGATGCCATTCCAAATATCAAACCATCCAGTAGTTCTAAACACATAAATACAAAAGATGTTCTAGAATATATTGTTCCAGAAATCCCTCTTTTATGGTAAAATATAAGTTAATCATCAAATAGTTTTTCTAAATATAATAAAATATGAATCAATAGTTTAAGATTGGGTGTTCAAAGTACTCGAGTAGAAGAATTATTACTAGGTCTTGACGAACAAGGCATTTCCCATACATACAAAGTTGGAGTAATGTATTGTCGGGCTGGACAATTTACTGAAGAACATATGTATAATAATGAAGAAGCCGGTCTAGCGTTTTATCAGTTTATGGACAGTATTGCTCAAAGAGTACGTCTTAAAGGCTTTAACAAATACAGAGCAGGATTAGATAATAAGAGTAAGGGAATTTTAATTATAATATTAGGATGTTTTTTTATTAATCATGTTTCATGTTTTTAGCTGATTCTACTGGACTTTATTCATTCTACAGTCAATTTCAAAATTGTGAAATCATGTTCCATGTGTCTACCATGTTGCCTTTTACTCCAAACAACAGGCAACAGGTAATCAATTTTTTTTATTATTATTATTATTTTTTTTTTTATAAAATTCACACTAACAATTTGTATTTTAAATTATATAGCTTCTTCGAAAGCGGCACATAGGAAACGATATTGTTACAATTGTATTTCAAGAACCTGGAGCTCAGCCATTTTCTCCAAAAAATATACGTTCTCAGTTCCAACACGTGTTCATTGTTGTTAGAGTCATAAATCCTTGTACAGAAAACACTCAGTATAGGTAATAATATTGTTTTTAAATAAACAAAATAACTTTTTTCGTAATATTTGTCAATTACAATAATTTTAGTGTTGCGGTTACACGGTCTAAAGAAGTTGAAATGTTTGGACCTCCAATTCCCACAGAAGCAGTGTTCAAAAAATCCAAAGAATTTAGTGACTTCTTATTGGCCAAAAGTAATATTGATTGATTTATTTATTTTTCCGTGAATTTTATTTTTATAATTATATTTGTGCTTCAGTTATAAACGCAGAGAATGCTGCTCATCGATCTGAAAAATTTGCTACAATGGCAACACGCACAAGACAAGCATATTTAAAAGACCTAACATCAAACCATTCAACAAATACTACCATTGAACCTGTTCAAAAATTTTGTAAGTTATTTTATTCTTTAGCTAATTTTTAAGATTAATTTTAGATTTGGAGCATAGCGAGGAATATATTGGTTTTACTATGATATGATTTTTTTTTTTGTGTTCGAGCAACTTTTTTACCAGAAATCTTACTTCAATCGAAAAATATCGAATGACATTTTTGGCTGCATTTTGAATTTAGTTGATGTTTTAAGGTCATTTTTTAATTTTCTAAGGAGTTTTCAAAATTATTGGCAAAAAATTAGAAAAATAACATTTAAACAAAATTGGAAAATACACATCTAAAAAACTGGAAAATTTACAGAAAGAATGGTTTCATTATTTTCAATTTTATTTTTTGTTGTTATTCAGTTAAAAATATTTGTAAAGACTTGACAAAAAATGTATATTTGTCTTTTCTAGATATGGTAAAATGTTTAAATCATTTTTGAGCTATTTATAGACATTTTATATTTGCAAGTTAAAATAACCTAATACATCCTATAGTCTCAACTTTTCATCTACAATGCGCCTCTATCAGCAGTATCAACTCTTTTTATTTATTTTTCCAGCAATGTTATCTTTTAGCAGTAAAAAAAAAGAAAGATGGCGTCCTAGATTTCAACCTGATGCATCACAAAGAGGTGCTATTTGTTGGCAAGTAGTGTTAGAAGAAGGCAATGGAGTAATTGGTGGACACTGTCTTCTGGCCATATCTTCTGATTCCATGGTGCTTGTTGAAGAAAATAACCATGACATATTACTTGTTATACCTTGTAAATCTATATTGGGTTGGACAACACAAACCAACAGGTTTGTTCTTTATCTTCAAATATTTATTAATATTATTGTTCTTTTAGTACAATGTATACATATTTGTAGCTTAAGAATATATTACCATGAGGGAGAATGTGTTACTTTACACATGCATGAAGGTTGTAGCGACGGCGATAGAGACGAGTTGATGGAAGTTGTGGTCAGATTACGAGCAGTGACCCAAGGTTCTGTTGCTCAGGAATTGTCATTACATCGTAACTCGTTGGGACAACTCGGTTTTCATGTTCAACCTGATGGTCTAGTCACACAAGTGGAAAAATCTGGACTTGCTTGGGAAGCTGGTCTCCGGCAAAACTCTAGACTTATTGAGGTAAAATTTTATTATAATATTATTTGCCTCTCGAAAACAAAAATGTTTAAGTTGTTTTTGATCTCTATAGATATGCAAAGTAGCTGTTGCTACGCTCACTCATGATCAAATGGTGGATTTATTGAAAACTAGTGTTCTTGTTACAGTTACCGTAATTCCACCTTTCTCGGACGGCTCACCCCGAAGGTTTGCAATGCCTCATATTTTATTACATAGGATATTGTAATTATTGTATATTATTTTTATATATGTATTTATTTATATATATCAGAGGTTGCCATATTGAAAATTGTTCCTATCGTGCTGAGAGCAGCAGTTCACCAAAGGGATACGAGAGTGAGTATGAAAATGTTGCTGGAATATCAGCCACAACTAGTCCTAGAAAACAAACGGCGTTACAACAACCTGTAACTGGCAATCATCGAAAAATGTACGCATATTGATATTGGTTGTCAATATCTCTTGATGAATTTTACATATTTAATAACTATAGGTTTTAATTATTTTTAGGTATGAACGGAGCCTATCACCGCCTAGATCCAGCAACAGTTCTGGTTACGGTACTATGGGTAGTAACAAATCCTACACAACACCCATAGATTCTCGTTTTCCCCAAAATCCTGAGGTAATTTCCATAAACTCTACACGTTTTTGAATGTGAAGTTTAAACTACTATTATTTTTTTATTTTTTGACGTAGGGTACATTGACGAGTTCATCGAGTGGCCATTCATCTGACGATCGTTGGTATGATTTATTAGAGGTACCATTAGAAGATCCACCTCCTGTACCAACCAGATTGACACCGACTTCAACTAAAACTCATTCCAAAGTGCACACAAGCAATTCATTACCATTGTCCACAATGAACAATTCGTTTTCTGTATATTCGGATCCACGTAGTAGTAAAAACGTTCCTGCTCAACAGTTTGATTATATTAACAAGACTCCTGACCATAACCATGATCTCAACAGGCAATTTGAAGAACGCTTAGAAACACCCAGAAGGTCAACAAAACGATTGGTTAAGGTTAGTAATGCTTATAAACAAAATTAATACAATAATTGTAATGTACTATATCCTTATTGTGAGATACTGTTATGTTCTTTATAGGCTACGAGTGGCCCAGAACTAGAAAAAACAAACACTTTGATCGATGGTAACCATTTTAAAAAGAACTTAAGCAACGGAAACATACCGGAAACTCTAAATGAAAGAATGCACGTTGCTAGTGAAGGTAATATTATTGTTTGTTACAAACAAATTATTTTTATCTTGAACTATTTTAACTTATTTTTTTACCTTTTCTTTTTGAAGACGATGTGTCTACGATTGGAAGCAGTAGTACCGGCTCTCCTCACAGTCACCGTAAAAGTTTAAAAAATAATGGCAGCCGTAACCAAAGTCCTCGTTCTGGTTTAGATCGAGGTGAACCGAGACTCAGGCCAGGTATTTCTGGGCGAAATTCTAATGCGAGTAGTAGACTCAGTGGTAACATGAGCACACTACAAGAAGATTTGATGAAACTAATAGATCCTGATTATAATTTAGATTCATCATTCATTGTAAGTTTTACAGCTTAATCATAAAAAATTGCTCAAAAACATTATAAATTATTATTACAATCAGGATACAAACACGGCAATAAATAAGAACCCTTCAAGAGAAAATATATCAAATGTAGAACAAGGACAAGTTATTTTGACTAAAGCTCGCCCTGCCACTGTGATATCTAGTGCTCCAAGTCCAGCTTTGAGTGAAATGAAACCAATGAATCAAGTTGAAAGGTATATTAAAATATCCAACATTAACTAAATAATTTAATTTTTAAACATATTACATACTCATTATTCAATGGTTATTAACTCAACCTATTTTGTTAATCAATAAGAATAATATTGAAAACATATTTTTAAGAAATACATTCTCGAATGAACAAATTAGCATTTTACTCATTTTATTTGTATTTATTTTTCCAGTGTTGCTGATTTACCACTACCAGATACGCCGATTGATCGAATGAATTGGAAAATTCTTGTGGATACAGCTACTGAAGCGTTACGGAAAGTATCAGCTGGTGCTCAGGTCAAAGAATCTCCAGAAAATACTAGCAATGAGAATAGAGATCATAATTGGAGTGGCATGAATGGTAGTACTATATTAAATTCGTCTGTCACAAACAAGTAAGTATTTCTTTTAATTTGTTGACAAATACCACAGTAAGTTGTTAATTTAAACCATATCTTTACATTTACCAGAACAAATATGAGTCCTGAAGATTTGGAAATGATGTTGAGAAATGAAATGGAAATGCGTATGGAATTGCAAAATGAGGTCAAACACTTACGAGAAGAAAACCGCCGGTTACAAGACGAATCAAACAGTGCCGCACAGCAACTCAAACACTTCACCCATTGGTTCTTTCAAAACATCGACAAACACCCAGACTGAATATGCAGTGGTTTATATTTTTTGTTTTTATTATATTATGTTTTTATATAAATATTAAGTGTTTTACTAAAAAAAATAATGTGTACTAATCAGTCACAATTGTTACAATATTGAACTTCTTGTATATTTTTGAATAGTTGAATTTATTTTTTTAAGTTATTATGTTCAAAGTAATTGCTATTTATTTTTTACTAACACATTACATTGCCAAAAGACTGTCTTTTATGTTATTTTAGATTAACTACCTATACATAGTTATTATTATTATTATTATTATTATTATTATTATATTATGTATTTTGTAAATTTGTTTGTCGATATATTCAAAGTTAATATGTTTTACCAAAATTATCGGCCCAAATAATCAAAATCGTATATATTTTAATGTTTGTCATTTATTATTTAATAAAGAACATAAACTCAAATATTTTATGTTTTTACTTTGCGAGTTAATGGCTAACAGTATTATCATTAAAGTTACTTATAATTTTTGTTTTAACTCGTAGCGTAAAAAAAATCAACTATTGGTAAAAGACAAATGTATTAATTCAGTACCTACATACATAACTACTTAAATTTAGGAGGTAATATTTAACTTATAGTATGTTGTTATAATAAATTTGTTTGTATCTTTTTCGTACATATTATATACACAAATATTATATATATATATATATATAAATTACTACTTTTAAAATGTATTATTTGTATTATTATTATTATTATTATTTTGTTACAGATAACAGTATCATTAATTTATTAATACTTAAGTTCAATATATTGATTTATTTATTTTTAAAACGAACAATAATAATATTTTTATTGTCTCTATTGTTGTGCCTTTCAAAAAAACACCAAGTGTAGGTAATTTATCATATTATTGTATTACTATTATAAATGAAATTATATTGTTATTGAATTTAATATTGTTAAGCAAATAAAACCGTTCACATTGTAGTAATTATTTATGTAACATTTAATTTTTTTTTTTGTAATTTTAGCAATTATATAATTATTATTTTGTCAATTTTATGCACATAAGCACATGATCATAGAACAATGATACTTAATATTGTTTTAACTGAACTGTATGTGTTCGTTCAAAATGTACAATATATTATTGAGTTGTCAAGTATTATTTGCTTACAACATTAAAAATGGTGTACATTTTTTTTGTTCATTTGTATACTTTAAATAGTCAATGAAATTATATAGGTTTGTTATCAAACGATAACTTTGTAATTTTATTTTTCTGTATTATTTAGCTATAGTAATGGGGCACAAAAAATTATCGCTGTCCGGCATGCGCTAAACGACAGTTTTTCTAAAATGGTTATCATCAAACTAAAAGGCAGGTTTTTTTTTTAAATATAGTATATTAATATAATACATCATTTAAATATAAAATTTACAATGCAAAGCAACAATATCATTTCACTCCATAAGCATTTTCGGCCATTTATTACACTTAGAAGAAAATATTAAGTTTTTTAGTAATCTCCTAACAGATCAAACAGAACCCCTCATAATTTGGCAATTTTTTTTGAAATTTCGTTTCAAATTGAAAGAGCAATTGAATATCCACCTTTATCATAAAACTGATGTACTGTTTGACAAACTACATCAGCTTAAAAGTAAACCAGTTTATTGTGTTTCTTTTGACAGCTATACAATTTACGTGGCAATTTAAACGATGGTCCTTCCTCAATATCTACTGAAGAGACTTGGCTTCGACACAGATACACCTTATTGTTATATATGAAACACCACAAGCTTCAGCAGTGATTTTTTGGGCCCTTTTGAAAAAATCTGATAGCATTTTAATAAAATTATAAAAATAATTTTCTTGCTTTGGCTATAAGTGTCACAATCTTTAATCAACATTTTATATGAATAAATCAGTAAATCAGTATATTAAACACAAAAAAAAATAACAAATTGGTAGAAACACTGCACGCACAAAATATATGTACCTATACTACAGTGTACAAACAATAGAGTAGACAAAAAAAATTTAAAGTAGTACAATGGTTCGTTCCCCCTATAATATCTACCCTCTAATATTTAAGGAGCACAAAAGACTAACAATGTAAAATATTGAGTACCTGGGCATCAAAGCTTAACAATTATAAAAAAATAACATTCCGTCAGCATTCATTTTTTGTGCCCACGACTATAATGTAACTCACTGTGTGATTATTTTTATTAATGTAATACCAGAACTATCTTCAAAGGCCGTGATTATAATTATTTATTAACACTTTGAACTCCTATACAGATTTCTAGAAGAAATTATTATTTATAGGTAGTTTGATGTCTATAGAGGCCATGGTCCCTATGGCACGTAACTATTTCACTAGGTATTTAATACTAATACTATAACTGCATCCACTATGTCATGCCGTCAGATTTTTACCTTTACTGTTATTATACACCAAGTGTTATATTGTGGCTATGTACAATATTATCATGTGTTGAGATCAACTGGCAGATTTTACTCTAGGTAGTTGGGGGGGATTTGATATAAGAAAAGATACTTTGAGGGCAACTAGTACACGTCTCATTTTTTGTGCTTGTGACTATAGTTGCATTATGAGTAGGTACATACTGTTAACTAATAACAACTTTGGTTGTACTATTCAGAAATATTTTATGACCCAAAACAATGAATACCAGAATTTTGTATTGGCTACAACTAGCAAAAGGTATCATTCAACTAGAAATCTTTTTCTTAATAAATCATACCATGCAACCCAAATAATATGACTATATATTATATCATTATATTTAAAAAGAATGATATAATATAAAAATATATACATTATACATATTATATTTAAGAGGTAGATTACAATATCAAATGCCTAAAATTATATCAAATTTATATATGTGAATCAAAATTTTTTATTTTTAAATTACGTTAATTTTTATAAACATTTTGTTTTTTATAATTTTTTTTTGCAAATTCAGCAATAATGTTTTCAGGCGATTGATTGCCCATAATGCTAAAATATTTATCCAGTTTCCTTTAATTAAAAAAAAACATATTCTAGTTTTAATAAGTTTAAGTGCAAAATATAATAGATACAAAATGTGAAGAAATTATAATACAGTCGAATCCGCTTAATAGAGACACCGGTTAATAAGGACAACCGCTTAATAGGGACAATTCTTCAATTACGAAAACAAATGTATACTTGTAGGGTAAACGTTCACCGCTTATCTGGGCCACGAATTCGGATAATTGGGACATTTTTATCGAGTATATTAATAGATCAGTAATTCGAAAATCGCGACAGACTCGCGTAATCGTTTATTAGATTAAATTNTTCGTTGAATGCCCCATAAATGCTTTGGATGCTTGTTCGGACTACATTCGTCAACAATCAATAATACGCAAGAAACAAAGTAATATTCATAGTTTTTTTAAATAACATAAAATACAATGTACATTATATATGTGTATATATGTACTTTATATTAATTATGTATGTATGTATTTTTATAAATAACTAAGTTATAATACCGTGTTTTTCTTTTTGTAATGTAATAAAAAATTTAAATAAAGTCAATAGTAAAACAATTTCAAAAAATGTGTATGTCATTTTTGTATTTCGGATTATTGGGACAACCGCTTTATTGGGATAAAATAAAATGCAACCGATGTGTCCCAATAAAGCGGATTCGACTGTTATTACTCATTAAACACTTATCAATTGTATACCTACCAAAAATATAAAAGTGTACTATTTTTTTTTTTATAGAGTGAAAAGGTGCTCTCAGAATTTGGGGGCCCTGTAAATCAGGGCCTGAGGTAAAAACAATTGGGAAGGTATGATTATGGTTATGATCTTTTGTGACCCCTCCCCCCCCCCCGGGAAAACCACTGTGAACAGTGTGAACTAGTGTTATCTATGTCCTATGGTGAATACGTGATTTTGTATCATTTGTATACGAAAAACATGTTATCACATATTTGATAACAGATATTTAATTTTGAAAATATTAAATTTATTTAAATTTTAACACAAACTTTTATTTATAAATTATTATAAATCGTAATTTTTGAAATCTCTAGCCTCATGCAATATGGCAAAAGTCTTGGGAGTTCTCAAAACCATAAGAAATAACTGGAAAAAGTCCTTGTTCTTTTCTGCGGTTTTTTCGTATGGTGTAAATTATGTCAACGGGAAATATGAGTAAGCTGAAGTTTATTTATTTATATTTTTCATTTTACTAATGCAATTAGAAATGAATATTATTATAATGTACAAGTATTTGAAAATTGTTTAGAGAAATGTAACTATCAACCTATGTACCTAGTTTTTTTTATTGTGTGCTGACAATTATAAATATGTCTGCCAGTTAGATTCAGATTGTTTTTATATAGCAATAATTATATTGTACTAATCTAAACTGTTTTACAATTGTATAAAATAAAATATTACCTATAACATTTATTTTACTGTTCATTAATTAATAATTTTTGTAATATATTTATTTTTTGTTTTTACTGTAATTTAGAACACATATGTTTATGTCAGAATGCTGTAGAACAGTATCATTATATGGAAACGAGCCATTATCAATTGACAAAAAACCCAAAAGAGTCACAGTTATACTGAATCCTGCCGCTAACAAAAGGTATTTTTGTCACGTGATTATTCTTTATTAATTTAACATATAATAACTATATTTAATTTTGTTTTATTTAGAAATGCTAAATCAGATTTTGAAAAATACTGTGCTCCATTATTACATTTAGCTGGATATTCTGTTACAGTTCTTACAACTGAACGAGAAGGTGGAGCCAGAAGTTTAGTGGAAAATCTAATTAGTGAAACGGATGCTCTAATTGTAGCTGGAGGCGATGGCACTCTATCAGAGGTTTTTATTTCAATTTCATAAAGCACAAAATTTGTATAATTTATTCTTACCTCAAAGAAATGTATTTGATAATTTCCATTTATATCCTATGTCATGCTCCTACAATTAATAGAAAGAAAATGTCATAATATAAATAAAAAGTAATTAATTATCAATGACTTAGAATTTGAACATAGCAAAAAATCTATTGGTTTTATTATGATGTGTATACAATGTAGTAACTTTTCTAAAACAAAATTTTCTCTAGTTGGTGCATTAGAGAGATCATTTTTTGATTTTTCAAGGGGTTTTCAAAATAATTGGGAAAAACCAAAAAGAGAATTTAAAAAGGCAAATATTTATGACTCTTTATGAGTAATTTGTATAAAACCCATTTTGGAATATCTATATATTAATAATTATTATAAATATTTTTTAATTTTTACTGAATGTAATTTTGAATGATTATTCTACTAAATTAGAGGTTTGGATAAATTCATTTAGATTTTTGTTAAAGTGTTATAAAACACTTATTAATTGTAATTATATACAATAATTATAATACATAGATTAAAATTATTTTATTTTTATTTTCAGGTAGTAACTGGTTTGTTAAGACGTTTAAAAGGAGATACATCTCACACAGAACATTTGCCAATTGGAATTTTACCTCTGGGACGCACAAACAATATTGCACGACGTTTACTACAACCTCAGGACGATAATCAAGTGCATTTTCTTACTAATGCAACAATGGCTATAATAAAAGAAGTTAATTCTCCATACCCTGTAGTAAAAATTGAAAATTTAAAGGTCATTTAATAAATAAATAATTAATACTGATTATACAATTTAAATTTAAGATGTTGAAAGGTATATTATTAAATAGTTAATAAATACTTTTGTATAATATTAACACATTTGCTGCATATGTTTTGTGGTTCTTTTCCCATTTCATACCGCATCATATAAAAGGAAAACCACTCTAATAATATAATAATCAAACAGCTTTCAGCAGACATGTAAAACAATAAACCATTTACTTTAAATTTATATCAGACAGTAATTAGTGTCACTGTATGAGCTGAATGACATCAATTGGTGTCAGAGTTCAATTAACATGTTATCTATAAAAAAGCATAGCAAAATAAAATAGAAATAATATTCAGAATATAACAAATTAAAATGTAATATTTGTATGTGTACATTTGTTTATTTTAATATTTTTTAAAATTGTATGCACATTGATAAATTATTTAATATTCGAAAATAATTATTTAATTTACTCCTTCAATTGTACAATTTGATTGGAAATTTTTTAAATTTTTTTAAATTAAATGAAATTAAAAACCATATTTTTAATTTTTTTTTTTTTTAAGATGAAAGTAAAGATATTTATTAATAATTGAAAATAATTAGAATTTTTAAATTTTGTGTATAGAGCCAGAATCCAGAAAAATGTGTTTATGCTTTAAATAATATTGAATGGGGTGCAATGAGAGAAGTTAAAGTGGCACGTGATCAATATTGGTATTTTGGAAAATTCAGGGATTTGGCTGCTTTTGTGTTTGGAAATAGTTGGCTTAACTATACAGTAGATGCTGAGTTGGAATACAGTCCGCCATGTTCCGGTTGTAGTAATTGTTACAAAAAACAAATTGATTCAATCAATAAGTCATCAAGTTTCTTTTCTTGGATAAGTAAAATTTTCTCGTTTAAAAAAAATCCTGGTTAGTATTAAATATACAATAATACATATTTTAAATTTTAAATTTTAAATTGTATTCATTTGATTTAGGTTACATAGATTATTCAAAAATAGTCAATCCAGAATGTAGTAATTATTCAAAGATGCCCATTAAAACGTTAAATGTTAATATTAATTTAGATATTGGACAAACTCCTGTTTTAAAAATAAATGTTGGTCCTCAACATATTTCTTATGCAGATTTTATAAAAGAAGGTTATACAAAATTTACGAACAAACCTAGTGAAATTCAAAATTCCTTTATAGAAGCTAAAGAAATAACTTTAATGCCCCAAAATGAAGAAGTAAAATAATATGTTACTAAACATGTATTTATAACTAATTATATATATATTAAATTTAGGAAGATAAATGGCTGTCAATTGATAATGAAGACTATGAAGTTAAGCCGATGAAACTGACATTATTACCAAATGCAGTATATTTATTCAAACCCGATAATTTAATTAATCAAAATCAGGCCCAAACAAAAACTGATCCAGGATCTAATATGTCTTCAGAGAAGTTTAATAAATATGTTGGTTTAAAACAATTTATTTAATAAAACATTATTAGTAATGACTAAAACATTTGTGTTCTGTTATGTGTATGATTATTTTAAATATTTTGTTTTTTATTTTGTATTTGTTAGCATAAATATATTACATTATATTAATTCCATTACATACATTTTATTTATAAAAACATTTATAAACTATTAATAAAAACATTTTGTTATAGTTTTATTGATTTATGATTTGACACAAACAAAATTAAAATAAATGTATAATTGTATTAGGCATAAAGCTGCATGTTGAAAATATTATTTTGACTAGAAATAATACAGAATGTGTGTATGTGTTCCCTATTATATTGTCTATGCCTCTATAGATAAAAAAAAAAAGCTGATTCAGAAGATGGATGTCACTGTTATAAGTGGGAAATTGGAAAGGTAGGATATACACAATAATTTAATTTATATCAGTAACCAACTATAAACTATTACTAAAAAATAACAATTTTGAGTAAAGTTGTATTATACATGTTTGAAAGAATGGAATATTTATGATTTTTGTCAAAATCTGATTTTAAAACTCATAAAAAAAAATAATACATTACATTCAATTTTTTTTTCGCTATAAAGTATGGCTCTTAATGAATTAAAGTATTTCTGTTTAGTCTTAATAATTTATGCACGGAGTACCTATCAAATAAACATTGTGTACAAAATTTGCAAAATTAAAATGTCAATAAATAGCTTAAATATTTTGAATATTTTACCACACCTAGAAAAGGTAAATATAAGTTATTTTTTATCCAAATTTCAAGTCTCTTTTAACTGAGTAATAAAAAACAAAAAGATTATTTTAATAAATTTCCCAGTTTTTTTCGGTTTGGCTCTATTATTAAAAAAGAACTACATGGAAAATCAAAAAACAACTCTCGAACTACATTAAGAATGTAACAGAAAAGATCTCTTGGAGTAATATTTCTGGTAGAAAATATAGTTTGTAAAAATTAAAAAGAACGTTATGGCGTGCTGTAAATAGTTCTCGGTTTTCCGATTATTTTTCCAAATTATTATGAAACTTCGAATATTCAAAAATGACTTCATTATAGCACCAACAAAATAAAGTTTTCTTTCAAAAAAGGTGCTAAACATAATTCATTGGAGCAAGATTTCTCGTAGAAAATTTGCTCACGGACAAAAAACACACACACAAAAAAAAAAACACGTCATAATAAAAGTAATATACCTATTGCTACGCTCCGAATCTAAAATATTTAAGAAAAAATGATTTCCTGTCTATCTGATAACCTCTTCTCAGAATTATTTTTGTTTGCATTGTTTTTTTGTTGCTTACAGTTGCTAATAATAATGTACCTACTTAATACTTATCCACACTAAAATCTACTTATGATTTGTCAATTTCTCATGCTCATAATATATTATATAAGTAGGTTTATTGTTAATAATTTAGATTTTAGACAAAAATTATCAAATTATAATACCTAGGTAGTAAAGATAATATTTTTAATAATATTAGTAAATGTAACGACAAACGACAAATATTTTACAGAAAAAAAAAAATGTTACAAATTTGGTCAAAAATAGTTTTAGTTGTATTAAAAAATAATTATTTTTTTATCAATTAAGATCAAAAAAAAAAATTATTAAATATTTGTACAAAAGTCAGTTTATATATAAACAAATAACAATAACAAGCTGTGGCGGTCCCATGGTGTAATGGTTAGCACTCTGGACTCTGAATCCAGCGATCCGAGTTCAAATCTCGGTGGGACCTTGGAAGTTTTTGCACTTTTTACTAATAATTATTTAAATTAATTTTCTTATTTTACGCACTACCCCATACATTTTCAATAGGTTTTTTCAGAATTACAGTAATTCAATAATACACTGTTAAAACAACGATTATTTTGCACACTCAAAACTAAACAAAAATTTCAAACGGTTATATAAATAGCCCAAAAGTGGCCAACTGTTTTTGAAAATTTCAGGTATCTACGATTATTTTAGATTTAATTACGGCAAAATTACAACAAAATTGAAAATAGTACGTAATACACATTACCGATTTCACCCAAATATTAAGAAAATCAAAAAATAATTTTCCAAACTAGGTAGAACCAGTGTTGAATCCAGGTATATATGACAGAGGGAGCCATAGCCCCCTCCCCTCGTTAAATGCAGGTAAATTTATTATTAATTAAAAAAATTTGACTATAATTTTAGTGATGCCCCGCCATTCCCAGAAAAATTAACTGGATTCAACACTGGGTATTCAACATTATGGTAAATTTATGGCAATATAATAAAAAAGATTGAAATAACAGTAGTCAAAAGAGCAAAAATTTCCAAAGTCCAACCCAGATATGAACTCTGGGATATTTAACCCAAGTATGGCAATACCAAATTCCAAACCCAATTTACTGCCACATATATAAATGCGTTATTTATATGCTCTTAATCTAGCGATTCAAGTAATTTATTCGATTTTATTTATATTTTTTTGAAATTATATTTAAATTAAATTTACTTGAAAATTATAAATAACAAAATTTAAGTATAAACTTAAGAAAACTAATAAATTATATTGTAATATGGCGGTCCCATGGTGTAATGGTTAGCACTTTGGACTCTGAATCCAGCGATCCGAGTTCAAATCTCGGTGGGACCTTTTTACATTTTTTGCACTTTTTTTCTTTTCAAATCTTTTATCTTTTAGGTAAGTTTTATATAATTTCAAGTGTAACCAATACTCGAATTTGAATCATTGAATATAGGGGACTAATTTACTGTTGATCCTTTTACCATGTACCCAACGGTGGTTTTCTTGAAATATTCCAAGTGAGTTTGATTTCTGTTTTTTAATCATTTAATTTATAAGCTTTATTTTAACACTATTTTACTCTTAATCCTTATACTTGCTTGAAATGAGTATTCATTTTAGATTTTTAAATAGTAACTTTCCCTTTCAATCACAGATTCAAATAGAGAATAGTTTTCTATGCATTAACACTAATATCAGATTTACCGTTTATGAGTTATAACTTATAAGCCATAATAGTTTAAAATTTAAACCGTAGGGTTTTGGAAGGGAATTATAAAATGCAAACCTATTTTTAAATTGTAACTCTTCTCTACTCCTCCGGTCTAAAATTTAAACTGTTATAACTACTCATAAAGAGTAATTTTGATACTAGTGTTATACATATTATCAACATTTCTAGAAAAAAAAAACGTTTTATTTTCAACACGCTATTTAATTAAAGAAAATATATAATTTAACGCTACAATTCGGTTAATTTCAAATATAAATACCTACTGATAATATAAATTATATAATTCGATTTCGAATTCGCTAATGTAAAATAGCACAAAAAATACTTGTGTGACTAATGACTGCCCAGATGTTGATGGTTTCCTGCCTTCGTAGCTCCATTACTGAATGTTTTTCCACGAATGAGTACACAAGGGCAATTTTTCATTTGTCGGAGATACGATAAAACCAAATTTAAAATATTCAATGCGATATTTTCTAAACTTTTTATTCTCGGACATATTATGATATTTACGAGTATAACTTTTGCGTGCACGCACAATAATAAAGTCGAGTACCTAATACCAAAAAACGACTACACGTGCCGTTGTGGCCACATGAGGCTAATCGGAACCGATACGATACGGAATGCGATAAGATAAAGGTTTTTATGTTTATTATTATTTTGATATTTGATGTTATTTAAGTGTCCGTAAATATTATGTCTCTATAATTCTGTATATTACATTTGATATTTTAAATTAGTTTTTATTCGACGCGGTTATGCATTTCATTGCAATCGGTTATAAACAGTGGAAATGATAGATGAAAGCTGTAGCGATTATGACTTTAAATCACCAATGTAATCAATCATGGTGCAATTGATAATATTTTATTTTAGTCATTATTAACCAAACCTGAAAACATCATTTTACTATACGAATCTAAAATAAAACATTTCAAAATATAAACGCTAAAATAACGAACCTTAACAATAATAACGGAAAACACAATATTAAAAATTGAACGTAAAAATTAAAATCTATTGCTAGGATTTTTGGATAGTGATTATTTTGAGCCTGGGGTTGTTGAATCTTGATGGTATTCATAATACGTTTACGCGATCAATATTATTTGTTCATTGGAGAATAGCATCGATTATGAAAAAATTCGTAACGTTGCTCAGGGTGGCGATTAACGTCTGAATATCTTCGTCGGCAACGTTTTTATCGAAATTCATCATGGTAGTAACCAACATTTGGAAAAATTTTCGTGTGTCAATTGACGGCTGTTGTAGTTGTAAATCAAGACCGTTAAAATACTGCACCAACTGGTTGCCCGACATTTTCGTAAAGATTGGCTGTAAAATAAATTTATTTATACATATTCGATTATAATGTTAAGGTGACGTAGCAACATTGTAAATAATTTGGTTTTCAAAACGTTTATTTGAGTTTTTATAAACCGTTTAGATCTCGAACATCCATTTCGATATACCTATAATTCATTTTAATATTCATAACAGTATTATACGTCAATAGTTGATAACAATAATTACCTAAACTTATGCTATCTAAAAATATAAATTTAATACAATTATACCTTTTGCTACTTCCAGAATTTAAAATGAAATCTAAATTTTTTGATAATCTAAATAAAATTATTAAAGTGAACAAATTTAACACCATTTTTCCAAGTAAATTATTATTGTAATTATTAATAATGTGAACATTTTAGATTTTGAGCGTAGCGAAGAACGTATTGGTATTACTACGATTTTACTATTATTTTTTTTTTTTTTCTATACTTTGTACAAATTCGACTATAAATCTTGCTCGGATATATACGCGCGGCACCATTTCTGAAAGGGAATGTTGTTCAGATGGTATTTACGGGAGGTCATTTTTTGATTTTTCAAGCGGTTTTCATAATATCTGGGAAAAACCAGGGTAAAACGTAAGAAAAACGAGAAATTTACGAAAATAATGCTTTTATTATTTTTCAATTTTGTTATTTGTTGTAATTCAGTTAAAAATATTGGTATATATTTTCGATTTTCCAAGGTGTTTTCTCAATAAATGAGAAAAATCGGGAAAAAACACGGGTTAATCGGTACGATACTAACACACAAATATTATTAAAGAAAACATATAATGTCTATTTAATTATTTTACCCTAATATGGACGTATCTATTGGTGACAAAGCGTCATTATCAACTGAACTGCGCTCAGAAACGTTTTTTCGTTAGCAATGGTTGATCGTTGCTTACAGATATACATTAAATTACCTATAACAGTGGCTGCCTTCCATTATCCTAGGATGTCTTTTTTATTTTTAAAATACTTAATAATTCACACAAAATAAAACAAATTTAAATAAATTGTTAAACATACGGTCACATATTTTACGTTTAATTGTACGGTTCACGTTGCTACGGCAGTATTATACTGCCAAAGATATTGCCCATAACTTGATAATATACCGTTAACTCACTTGAACGTCGTTAGAATCCAGCAAAAGTTGTTTAAATCGGACTTCGTCGATTGTAGACAATTCAGCTTTTTCGATTCTTTCAAAGGATTTACCATTGTCAACGTGATAATAATCAAAATTTTCGTTAATACCTACAGTTTTACTAATATCATCATCATCATTTTCAGTTTCTTTATGTTCAATAATATATTTACAATAGTTATCATTTAGATTATTGGTGTCGTCAATTTCTGTGACGTTACTTTCTGTTATGGAAACTTCTGTACTGTTGAGAAGATTGCGGACGCGTTCGTAAAGGTATTGGAAAATATTTTTAAACTTATTGCAACTACTATTTGAAGCATTATCGATTCCACAATGACCGTTAATCTATAGAAAAAAAAATACACTAGCATTTTTAATTAGTACGACTTTATTACTATAGTTCATAATAATTTTAAGCTAAAGTAGGTCACGTTTTAATTTATTGAAATAATTCTTGGTATTTGTATGTTTTTTAGATTTTAACATTTTCATCAGAAATCTTGCTCCAAACTTCAAGTGTATTATTTAAAAAAAAAAAAAAAATTCTGTCTAGTTTGTGTATTAAAGAGGTTATTTTTTGATTTTCCTTGTTTTTATAATAATTTGGAAAAAATCAGAACATTTAAGCATCGTTGGATTTCTGTTATTTTCTATTTTTTTTTTTTTTTTGTTATTGCTCAGTTGAAAATATTCATAGACACCTGATTTTAGTACAGAATACTTATATTAGCTCTCTTTAGACGTCATAAAATGTTTAAAACAATCTGGTAATTGATAAGCTATTTATAGCCATTTGAAATTGTTTAGTTTTTTTTGTTTTTATTTTATTTTATGTGAATGAAATCGCTTTAGCCCAGCAAAAATGGTCGAAAACTTAACACGAGGTTCATTATAGTTTACTAGTTTTATTTACTTACTCAGTTATAGCGCAAAAAAAAATGTTTAGCATAATATATAGTATTTTTTTTTATAAGCGTTTAAAATTAAATTTTTTTTTATAAAATCTTCAAATCCCGGACTTTTAAAACAATTATGTTTCACCAAAATTAACACAAAATCATTTTTCGTTGCGCATAGATATAAATTAAATTACTCTCTATATATTACACGAATCACTAAATGCAAAAAGGTTACCCATTCAAATTTCAAAATTTTTAAGAACGACAAAAACTTTTTAAATACCTACTCTTAACTACCTATAGAGTTTTTTTAATATATTTTTTATTTTATTTGAAAGTATAGGCTGCAGAGCCAAATTTAAGGGGGGCTGAGTGAGCTGTAACCCAGCTGTAACCCCTCACAAATTTTGTCCTCTGTAGTTTCGTAAAAAGTTAAAAATGTTTAAATATTATTTAGAAATTAATATAAAAATTATAAAAACATCGATACTATCGTTTAAGTGGTGAATAAGTTTTTAAGAATACGCAATGTAAAGAATTTAATATAATCTTATTTTAAAATTATATTAACTTCATTTATTTTAGATTTTGAGTGAAGTGGTTTATTGGTTTTACAATGATGTTTATTTTTTTTTTTACATATGAAATGTATTATTTATTATTGTACCGTGTACAAAAATTCGAAAATTGTGTTCCAATGTTTTAAGCGTAGCACTTTTTCTAAAAGAGGATAATATCCAGTTGGTACTTTAGCGAGGTCATTTTTTGAATTTCCAAACGGTTTTCATAATGATTACGAAAAACTGTACAAAACCGTAGGAAAAACGGTAAAATTTACGAAAATTGTATTATTTTAATTTTGTTTTATTGTTGTAATTCAGTTAGTTATTCGTAGAGACTTGGTATTAGGACAGAATACTTATAATTGCCTTTTATAGCCATGATAAAATTTTCAAAATATTTAAACCATTTTTGAACTATTTTCAGACATTTAAATTTGTACGAAGTTTTTATTCGGTTGGGTTAAATTAAAAATGCTTGATAATTTAGTGACCAACAAGAAAATAATGCGTTTAATGTAGTTTTTTTTTTAATAAGAATTTGAATACTAAATTTCGACGAAAATCGTAAGTATACGGCCTTTGAAAACATGTATAACCGAACTCCGCTAATATTATATCAAGAAGAGTTTCTGCTATTTAATTCAATCATATTGTTTTTCTTTTACTAATGTTTGGACAATTTTTATTTATACGAAAACTCGTAAACTCCGTATCTTGACGTACCCAATTTAAATGCTTTTATATTTATTACCAAGCAAATTAAATAAACAAAAAATCAACAAATGTTTATTTATTTTTGGGCCCCACAATATATTCCGCTCACGGGCCACCACATATCTAAACCCACCCCTGTAATGGACTAGTAGCCCCATGGTTACATTAAAAGACACTTTTAAGTACATAGTTTAATATTTACATTATGAAATGTAAACAAATAAATAGAAACAGCAAGAATATTTCTTTTTTAATGAACAACAAAGAGAAAAAATGTATATATGTGTATCTAATAAGATACAGTAAGTTAATTAGATGAGCGAGGCGGTTCAGTATTGGAAATCCTTATCATTCTTACAAAGAGGCCTATTAGTAGCATAGTTTGTGTTACAAACAGGAATATAAAACGGATAGTTATTACGTGTGGCCAAAATTGGGATTTTGAAGTTAATGCAAGGGAGGAGATTTGGGGAGACAATTTTATCTGAGTGTAAATTATTAAGAAAATTTAAATTCGCTCGTACTCTCTTATATCTTATAATATTTCATATACTGACGGAAAAAAATTACGGATATCTAACATTATAATTTTAGTTTTTAACATACAATTTTTCAATTTTTTTCAAAGATATTAAGTGATTTTGTCTGTCTTAAACATTTTTAAAATTTGATCATATGCCCTTTCTGCATTTAGCGATTCATACTGCTTGCCAACTTATCATCACCTAAAATAGTGACACATCCGTCAGCAGCTCTTTTTAGATTCTGGAAAACAACGATAATTTTCGTTTTAGGATTATTTGTAACTCTACGCAGTATTTTAAACCTGCTGGATTCATCTCTATAGTAGCAGTCGGTTTATAATGGATTTTACGTCTATGGGAAAACAAAGATTTCTATGTTTTTTATACGAATTGCACGGTTTTTACATTTGCAGGTTCTTTAGTCAATTTTCAAGCGACGGTAGTACGCACGAATACGTTAGGTTTGAATTTACTTTGTATATTTATCAATATAATATTTACTCGCGCCGGTACGTGCGGGTTTAACGCCGTAGTTTGAGGCACCACGTCGATCAACAAGTTGACGTGGTTTCGATGACGATTCTTGCAGGTCGCTTCTGACGTTATGTAAGCCACGTTCGCGGCTATCAGGAGCACCTGATACGGCGTTACCCCGGGCACGATGTGTTCGGCCAGCGTGTTTATAACGGGCAAGTACGGGGCCGCGGTCGCCATGCTGTTCTCCACGTCGGTCGAAACGTCGATTATCATTCTCCCGCGCCACTCGGCCGTGAGCCCTCCCGTTTCGGTTTGCGGCCCCTCGTCACTTTTGGCCGCCGCGGAAGCGTCGTTCGTTTCGCAGTCCCCCGTGCCGTCATTGTTATCACCCACTTTGGTTGCATCTACCGCGGCGGTTCCGTCGTCGTTAATAGCACCGCCGTTTTTCACAAACATGCGGGCACGTTCGTCAAGACCCGCGTCCACTATTAGTGCTACTACTGCGGCGGCGTTTTCGTGCAGGATCGGCGGATCCATACCGAAAAAGTCACGTTTTTTTCTCTTTTTAACGAGAACGGCCGGCGTTGCGGCGGGTTGGGCCGGCGTTGCGGCGGGTTGGGCCGGCGTTTCGGCAGGACCGGTCGGCGTTTCGGAGGATGTCGCCGGAGTTTTGGAGGGTGCAGCATTTGGATTGGTGGGGAACGGTGGCGCATGGTTTGCTGCTGGCGATTCATTTTCCGAGGGATCTTCGTCGGATTTTTTGGATATTGGCGGCTTTTTCTCCTTATTGGGAGTTTTCTTGTTAGCCTTGTTTTTTTTGGGCGCGTTATTTTTCTTCGGCGCACCGCCTTTCTGTGGCAAGTTCCTGGCAACGTGTTTATTGCCTTGATTGTTGCCCAACAATTTTCCACTGGCCGCCGCCATCCAGTACGGCATTATCGTATACGAGTTCCGTGGATACTTCCTCTGAATCTGCGCCATGGTCTCGTAATGGTAGCCCGCAGGCGGTTGCCCCGGCCAACTCAATCCGCAACAAGTACAGCGACACCCGGCTATTATTATGGCGTGCGCGTACATCATAGACAGAATTATGCTGTTTTCACTGCGGCCGGAAATCTGTGTAAAATGAGAAAACTAGGGAAAAAATAAATGTTTGTGTTTAAAATATCAACACCTACAACGAAGATACAAAATGTTGCCTATATAATATGTATTATCATTGTTATATTATATAAAAGAAGTGACCGAATGGCTGGCATATAAACGCATGTACCGAACTGATGGGTCAAAAAACTTGATATTTTTCACAGAAATTCCTTACAAATAACGCAGGCAACCGCTAATAAAGAATTGTTCATAGTTCAAACTCTAAATGGTTAAAAAGGACCATGGTTTTGATAGATTTCAGAAATGCAACTCCTTATAGGGAATGAAAAGGGGTGTCAAAGTTATCACGAAAAAATAACTCTTTATAGAACCATAATGCCACGTAGAATGTAGCCTATAGATAGGTTATTTTTGGGGAAGCGTAGACGAAGTATAATTTCGAGGAAAAATCATATCGCTGGCTAATAAAAATACTATAAAATATCGTTACTATTTCTGACTGTTGGGAAGATTATCACATATTATTTGCCTGTATCAATAACCTATATTTTCCTTTCAGACACCCTTAGAGGCATTATTATGAAATTCTAAGCGGACGAAATCGCGAATAACAACTGTATGATTATGGTTTTATAAAAAACGAAATACTATTAACAATAGTATTTCGTTATAGTCTATTATCAATATCCACGTAAAGTTGCAATATTATTTATTTTTATAAAAACGTGAAAAAAAAAATGTCCGGATTTTCAAAAATTTAAAATAATCTGAAACTGGAAATGGAAGTGAATGCGCGTGAATTGAAAATTATTGTCGATAGCTATTATTATATTAGTTTCTACTCACGATTTGACACGAAGTCATTAAGACGCATGCCGAAGTCAGCTGCTGCTGCAGTTGACAGGTCATATTATTATTAGTTGTATTGATTAATCATAGTGAATTTTATTTTGATTGCATTAACATATTAATTAAAAGGTGTATGCATACTTTTCAGAGTGATACTTACCTAGTCTGTTGAATGCATCACTAAATAACAGGTACATACCAACGGCAGAGGCGTTGATACAGTCTTTAAAATTCATTTGTGTAAATAATAAAGTAACAATAATCGCATGTATGATCTATTTTATGACACGAATACGTCGTTTTATTATCCTGCACTCAATTATATCGAACCTCATTAAATATAACTGTATGCATTGCAAATAAAAACTTGTTGTACTATGTACGGTGCGTTTAATTCGTTGATTGAGTGAATACCTCATGTATATATTTACCTATACGCACGAGGCACGAATTATGACGAATAACATATTTATTGGAAATATTTATTTATTAGAACTGCATGATTGCAACACTGAACGTTTTAATTGTAACTTTAAATTGTGAATTTGAGCGTACCCAGTGGCAGTTTTGATAAAACATCAAGAGGAGGGGGCGATTTTAAGTTTGTTAGGCCTCATACCATAATGACATATATCAAATAAAGGATAAAATTTGTTTATGGTCCTGTCATAAATTACACATAATTTTCATTTTAGATTCTGATTGGAGCGAAGAAGCTATTATAGTTTTACAACTGTTTTATCTGTGGACAGTTTTTTTACCAGAGACCTTGCTCCGATGTATACGATAAAGTAACTTTTTTGAATGGAAATTTTGGCGGGGAGGTACTTTAGGGTGATCATTTTTCGATTATCCCAAGAGTTTTCCAGGCAAATGTGAAAAACCGAGGAAAAACAGGAAAATCGGTACAATATTGAACAAATATTATTAAAGAAAATATATAATGCATATTTAATTATTTTACCATAATATGACATATATAGTGTTGACAAAGTATCACTATCAACTGAAATCCGCTCGGAATCGTTTTTTCGTGCTTATGTAAGATAAAAGAAAAAAAAAGGTTCAGGGGGGGCCGATGGAGGCGATCGCCCCCCCTGTGGTCTCAGACTTACCAACTAAATTACAGTTATAGTTTCAAAATTTACAACTTCAAGTTTTGAATTGGTTTGTCCGTACGAGAACTTTCATTCGAATAAACAAATTAAATAATCGGACCTTGTATAATATACAGAAAAATATATGGTAAAACCAAATTAAAAAAAAAAAAAAATGCATTAACTGAAAATCATGGTTTTTATAAGTCGCTTAATTTAAACAATTTTACTATTATAACATTCTTTAAGGTGTTTACTGTTTACTGAATAAATTAAAACATTATTATTTTAACCATGGTCAATTATTCAAGTAAAATTTTAATTATATTAACTATCCGGCTGATCGATATTATTATTACAATATGCCTATACGCAATACAAGTACAACACCTACTGACAAATTGGGGAAATGCGTTTGTGTGTGCGACAATACACACAGTATATTATGTATTATTCGCAGAGGGTCTTGTTTTTGTTTTTATATTATTATAATATAATAATAAATAGATATGGATAAATTCGATTGACAGTAAAAATGAATGCAAAAACAATTAGCTTTTAACACGGTTCGCTGATTTTTTATCGCGAATAGCTTTGAGTATGAAATAATCCGTGGCTTTAGACATAAGGTTAACTAATTCGTTAATTTGATCGTCGGTCACGTCTTTGGTGAATTCCATCGTGCTTGTTAAAGCGGCGAATCTTGCGCCGCTGTCCACGTTGACCGACGCCGGTATTTTCGATTTCTTATTACTTAGTTGTTCCACCAACACTTCGCCGTCGGTGTTTCGTATGAAGCTGGGCTAAAAATAATTAAACAGGCGAATATATAGGTAATAATAAGTAATACATTTCAGCGTTACGGGCCTATTTGCACATAGGTGCGTAGTTTGTTTTCTCCGTCTATCTCCCGCGTAATATATCAACAAAATACGTTTCGCGCTGCAACGATTGCGATTCTCTGGTTGAGTTTAAGACAATAAATAAACTAATACAATTATAAAGAACAGTATTTCCTGTGCATTAACCGAATCATTTTTATGATATTTTAATTTGTTAATAAGTATTATTATTGGTCGAAATTAAGAGAAAATAAGTTACTTAGATTGAAACACACATATTTCATGGAAAAAATTAAAATATTAAATTTAAAAAAATCATTCAGCCAAGACATAGCATGTCCAATCCTAAACCATTTGAACCGAAATAAGTAATTAATAGCATTTTCACCACTCGAACATTCTTGGAATCGTAAATTATCCATAATATATTTAAAATGATAATAATTATAATTTTGAACGGTGTAGGGATAAAGCATACACAAATTTTGAAAATACTAACCGTTTATATATCACAACTTACTTGATATTTCATAGATTCATTTAGCAATTCGTCAAAGCGGGTTTTATCTATATTGGCATTTGTGCTCAGGTTGTCATTGTTGGTTTTTACACTACGGACGACCTTTCCCTCACTTTCGTCATCATTATCATTATCATCATCATCATCGGATGGCTTTTCATAATTGTTTTGAAGTTTCGGGATCTGACTGTCGAGCTCTCTAACCTTGTTTAATTTCCAACTGGGTTCGCGTAATAGTATTTTATTGTCTGACGAATGCAATATTTCAGCGCCATTATCGAACGTTTTCGTTTCGACTGATTTTCCTATAGTTTCAAAATTATTAAAAATTATTTATGTTGCCTATTGGGTGCGACGATATGCGCAATTTCACCGTTTGCGTCGTAAACTATGTTGTTGTTATCCGGCGACGGATTCATACCGGAAAATATCGACAACGGACTGGTTCCACTTTTATCATTAAACATGTCTTTTAACTTTTCGTAAATATCAGTAGCATACTCAGTAATCGTAGCAGGGCCTGTAGTAGCCGTAAAATCATTGTTAATGATTGTAGCACCTGTATCGCGTTTACGCTAAAAACAAAATACAACAATATATTATTATTTTATTTAAATTAAAGTTGAAGCCTCGATAGCTAGACCATCGTTAGCTAGTGGTTTATTTTGTTTTAAATATTATTATTATTATTATTATTATTATTATTATTATTATTACTATTACTTACTTTATAATTGTATTATAATTTATACTAAACTGGGATTTTTAGGAAGTAAGTAATTATATTTTTAAAGATATTGCATACAAATCTTGTGCGGTAACATTGTTTTAATAAATGTTAAAATTTACAAGTTAATCAGCAAGCTATTTTCAGTGAAATTTATCCATGTACGCTTTAAGAGTTAAATTCAGTGGCGCCGAAATCCTCAAAATGTAGTCGGGCGAAACACATTTCAAGAGGCTCCAGTAATTAAATATAACCCATTTTATATCTGAAATTGTGGTTAAAGTAAGATTTTGTTTCTGTAATGAAGTATTCATTAGGTTTGGCAACCAAACTTTGATTCAAATTATTTATTTAATTATTAAAAAAAGTCACT
Organism: Cinara cedri; assembly: GCA_902439185.1. Taxonomy (NCBI): domain Eukaryota; kingdom Metazoa; phylum Arthropoda; class Insecta; order Hemiptera; family Aphididae; genus Cinara; species Cinara cedri. Next base: position 707,451 of record CABPRJ010001441.1, read on the forward strand.
TGCATACTTGCAATACTCCTAGTGTCAACATGAGGCAGTATACATTTTCAGCAGAATGTTCGTTTTCAACTCTAAGACAAATAAAAACCTATATTGGAGGAATAGTTATGGTAAAGATCGTATAACAGGTTTAACTTTATTGTAAGTCCGCCGATGTATCCCAATAAATATTGAAAAAATAATTAATATATTTTCTAAATTACCACACAAGGTTAACTTTGCTTTAAAACTGTATTGAACCATTTTTCTTTTGCATTAAAATTATAGTGTGTAATACAAACTTTCTATACATTGTTATATATTTTGTACTGTGAAGTATTCTAATTAAAATAAAAATATCATTATGTACGTTTAGATTGTGTATAACAAATATTTTAAACAAGTCCTCTCTAATTCACCAATAACTAGAAAACATTTGCTTTTATAAACCAACCCTAAAGTTGATGATCGATTCGAAATGTCTAATAGAAAATGTGTACAGATGAAACCCAAAATAAAACCAGGGGATATAATTTTGTATACATCAATAGTATAAGTATCAAGAATGTGCTTTTCGAGGTTTTTAACATTGAATTCCTCTCTAACCGTTTTCATGTTCACATTACACGTTCATACAGACAATACTTGATTTTGAATAACATTTCCGACTGAAATGTAATCAAAATTGCAAATATGTTTAGTAGGAAGTGTGTTTAGTAGGTAAAAAACTTTCGAATTAAGAGTATTTTGTCGAAATCCCCTATTTGACCCGAGTGCAGTTCGGCGATTACTTGGGTTTGATCGGAATACAGTTTGACCCTATCTAGTATTTTATCTCGGTCGAGTGAAAAAAAAATGGTAAACCCAGAATTATTTCATAACGTTTATTCTGTATCGTTTAACGGACAAAAGTTTACAATTTCTCTTTTGGATTTCGAAAAAGTCCAATATAACGGTAAGACGGTAATTCATATTATTATGCGTACATAAAAATCAAATATTTTATTACGGCACGCCGATCAAACATTCGATATTTATAACAATATTATTTATTCGGTCGTCACGGGTACCTAACGCGAAAAATTTGTATACAGCGATTTGCAAATCTTGATATTATTCATTGTATGCTTATACGATTTCTTGGCACATATAGTTTTTTCTATACACAAAATTTGTTTTTGCGTACTTTCTTATACGTTGATCATTAATTTATGTTAATCATTACAATTTGTTTACTATTTATAATTCAGAGGTGTTTCTCAAGTTTCTAATATTTATAAAACATTTTCATATAATTTAATATTTTTTTCTGTGTGTCAATTGACAATTTTCATAGTTACAGATTTTCCACCGTCGTAAGTATTTATTTTTTTTTTTTATCAATAAAGAACTTTTAAGAGAACGTGATAATATTATGTGTTCCCATATATTGTGGTGTTTCACTCGCCTCCGTCAAATGTATAATTTAAAAAATTTGCATTTTCTTGAAATCAGTGAAGTGAGAAACATATTAGTTTAACTATTGTGTATATTTTTTAGATTCTGAGCAAAGCTCAGAAAGAAAGCTAATAATAAAATAATAGTTTTCTGTCTATTTTAATAAAACATATTATAATCATTTTTGTAGAAATCTAACGTTGAACATCATGTCGAACATGACGGTTAATGGTGAATTATACACGGTCTCTAGTAGTGTGACGTTTGAGGCAGAAATAAAAAGACTTCAAACTATAGTGGATTTTGTCAGTTGCCATAATAATGTAAATTTATAATTAAATTGGATTAATTTATATAATATTATGTACTTTACAATCAATAACAAATAATATACGATTTTCTTAAACAGGAGCTTGGAAGAGAAGTTCAGTACCTAAAAAAGAGTTTAACGGAAGTCGAATCGGTAAAAAATTGTTTAGAATTAGCATTTCATTCTGATGAAATACGTGTTTTGGAAAATGCTCCATGGTTTGGTCAGTGTATAAGAATAAATATTTTTTATTATTCTTAAAAATTTAAAATTTAAGTGGCTATAATGGAATTTTTTTTTTAAGAATCCTGTCTTAAAATTGTAAAAGACGCACATACTATGCTGAACTATCCACAGTTCTAATCAATTAGTTGATCACCCGGTATGCCATTTAATTAAATTTTAACTCTATTTGGTTTCTAATAAATATTTTTCTTTTTTCAAGAACGTGTATCTTCATTTAAAGGAAATATTATAAACACCATTTCATCTGAACCGATTGATATTATAGGATTCACCCATAATATCATTCTGTTCATGAGTCTTGCAGTTTCCAGTAAAGTGCCCGATACTCAAAGTGAAAAATGAATTATATTTCATAAAGTGTTTAATAGCCATTTTATTCATAACCTATAATTGATTTTCTTTATAATATATTTAGAATTAATTAAGAAGTGTAAAGAAGTTGGAAAGATAACTATTAAAATCCTGAAAGCTTGGAACGCAGTAAAAAATGCGAATGACTACATAAAAAGACTAATAAATAGTGTTAACTATATAGAATCTGTTGTTGCAATGGAAGAAAACGGTTCGCTAAATGTAAACGGTGAGTTTATTGATGAATGCATAGATGATTTTACGAATGAAACTTCTACAGAATAGGATATCGTTAAATCGTATAATCACGAATTAATTCTAAAAAACCATCGCTGATTAGTAAACAATTTGTGTAAACTGGCAAGTTCCAATCGGTTTTATTTACAAAAATTAAACATTCCGTTGTATTATTAGGAAATGTTGATGTTGAATTATCGAACGATACGGTTGAAAAAATTGACTACGAAGGGGCCATTATCGATTTAATGAACAGTACATTGTCATTGACGGGACGGCGTCCGTTCAAACGGGAATTACCGAATGAGTTCACAAACCAAGTTGAAAATAGAACAAAACGTCTAAAATTGGAAGGTGGCGTCATAGTAACGCCTGCGACTATAAAAAGGAAACGATCGTGTTCTTTTGACACCGTTTCCCGGGCACCCAAACGAGGGTATTTAGAACTAGCATCATCAAAAACGATCAGCCCACGGAAGAAGCTAATTCCAAATCTTATCGTGACGTAGTTATGTGGTAATAAACTTGTATACAACCAGTGGCGTGTCCAGGTATTTCCTACGATAGAGGATGTAATCCTTTGTAATCTTCAAACAAATCTTACAGATTTCTTTTTCTCTGTTCTGAATTTACGATATGAATTTCAAAGCCGGATCTACAAATAACCGAATTCCGATATCCGATTTTCCCTTTTAACTTTGCCGAAAAAAAAAAATAGTTATGCAGTAATTAGGTATACTAAACAAATAACTTTGTTACGCATAGTTGTTGTATTCGAAAGACACCTTGTGGGGAAGAGAGTACGGCCCCCAATCTCACCCCATCTGGGCAGGCCACTGTTTACTACATAATAATATAATTATTATTATTGTAATCATTATTACCATTATAATTAAATTCGTTTTTGTTTTCCTTTTCACTTTAGGATACATTAAAACAATATTCACCACGAATAAATATCGCACTTATGGAACAATGATCATTTATGACGAAGTACTCGGTACATCTTTGTTTTTCATAAGAAAAAAATATTATTTTGTTGGACTATTGTAGGTATTTCGTACTCCATATTATTTTATACTAGATTTAGTATTAAAGTCCGATTTTACGTGATGAACATTGTTATGACATCCAATTTATTATGTTTCCAGGTTTCGTCGATGCAAGTTTTGAATGTTTGCGGTGCACGACAACAGAATAATATTATAGCCGTGTCGTTATTTCATTAAACAATGTTAATTTTTTGTTTACTATTTATACTATATCAAATTTTGTATTGATAAATTTACGTTGAATCCGTGTTTAATAAAAATTTAAGGGTTTTATAATTAAATTAAATCCAAGTAGCGATGACTTTGAAAAATGTATTATTTGTACCGAAGCTTTTTACCGACATAATATGATACTAAACCTTAAAATAAGTTTTGGCGCCACTGGTTAAATTTGAAACTCATCTATATTTCTGTCAGCGTTAGTAAAATTTTTAATGAAAATAGATTTTCTACTCAGATGTGTAATAAAATGAGAGTTGTTTTTAACTCTTATTTTAACTTTCAAGAATTAAAAACCTGAATAAATTAACTAATAAAAAGCTGTCCAAGGATAATGGGGATGGATATAGCCACTGTTATAAATAATTTAATGTATATCTGTGAGTAACGATTGCGAACGAAAAAATGATTCTGAGCGGAATTCGGTTGAAAGTGTTGCTTCGTCAACAATATATATATATGTATATATATATAGTTAATATATAATATTTAACTATGTAATATATATATATATATATTATATAATGGTTAAACAATTATATATGCATGATATATTTTCTTTAATAATATTTATTTAATATTGTACCTATTTTTTCGTTTTTTCCGGTTTTTTCTATTTATTAGGAAAACTCCTAGGAGAATAAAAAAATGACCTTCCCAGTCAGATTTCCTCTTAGAAAAAGTGTTATCATTTTAAAACATCATTCTAAAACCAATACATTCATCGCTCCGCTCAGAATCTAAATTAAATTTAACACTCATGGCGTATAAAGCGAATTCAGTGAGAGTTTATTACCTATAATGCTCAAGCCAGTTAACTTGTCATGAATGTTATTATTTTATAAGTATGTATACATTATATAAAACCTCATTCATAGCAATGTGAAATGATGAGAAACGTCGAAGAGTTAGCTAAAATCATTATTTTTTTTTATCAAAATATTATCCAAGGTCAATAATTTGATTTTATTAATTTCAAAAGTTGGCGATATTTTATAAATTTTAAAAAACGATGGTATATTATAAGAAATTTTCCGTTATTTTCTGCGAATTACTTATGGCTTCCAGTCGAAACCGGTCATAATAAAATCGAAATATAAGTTATGCGTATACAGGTACGTACCAAATAAGCGTCGTAGGCTATTTTGGCCGCAGCTACGGCGGTCACTCTTGTCAAGCTCTCTCCTTCCTCGTAATTCTTCATCGCTTCGACCATGATTTGCGAGACTTCCCACGACAACTGGATTGTTTGGTACGGCGTCAAACTCGGTATAATGTACATGGCCACTTTGTACACCAGGGGCAAGTATGGGCCGATAATCACCAATCCGTGTTCTATATCTTCGCCTATGCTTATGGCAGTCGACACTGCCGATTCGGTATTGGCGATGACTCCCTGAGTTTTAGCGCTCACTGTGTCTATGGTATTTTTGGTAACGGCCGCGGTGTCCGTAATAGTGGCCTCTGTGCCAGTTGAAACGTAGTTTTTTATGCCTTCGCCGAAATCGAGGAAGTGCATAGCTTCCGTTTCGGCTTTGGCGTTGAAGCCCTGGTTTTTGGCACCATCGATGGCCGTAGTTTCGGAAACGAACGTATTATCAGCCTTGTTAGTGTTGACGGGAACGCCATTGACATTCTTAGTGGAAGCGTCTTCAGCTATATTGGCGGTAGTGGTAATAGTCGAGGTACTTGTAGGTGTGTTGTTGTTTGTAAAGTACGGTAAGCTTAACGAAGGGAAATAGCCACGTTTCTTTCTCTTATCAACTCCTCCATTATGATTCCCTCCAGTACCATCTTGACTTCTACTACCCAAAGCATTAGCAGTGGTACCGTACGTGTACATACTCAACGCTTGGTCTAAAGGTACTATCGAATACGTATTCGGATCATAGTTTTGCTCTATCTCGGCTAATGATTCAAAATGATAACCGGGCGGTGATTGCTGGTTATAAATGTTCGCGCTGGCGATGTCGCCGTATGGATTGTTGAAAAACCATCCTTGAACCTATAGACACGAGTAAAATAAAAAATAAAAAAAAGAACATAATATAATATATTAATATTATTAATATTAGTGATAAAACCTAACCCCAAAAAGAAGGTTTTTTTTTCAAACATTAACCAAGTATACTTGGAGTGTTTCATTATGTTACTAATTCTGGTACCTAACAAAATGTGAAATCATTTAAACATAATTAAGATGGCCAAGTCCACCTAAATCACACCAAGTCTACGAATATTATAAAATTCGTATTATGTAGTGCCGGATTAAGTGCTTCGCTGGCTATAAGCAAATAAGTCAGACAGGCTTCAATGGCCATAAAGAGAAAAAAAATAAAACAACAATGCAACAATCTACAGCAAATTGTCCAACGTCCAACGAGATTTAGCGAATGCACAATACATGGGATGTAATCAATAAATTAATTGCACTTTTTTATTCCTGCTTGCTTATCAGATTATTGTTCATGTTGCTGGCATTGTCATAATTCAGTCGATGACAATTTTAACAATAGAAAAAAAAATTGTGCGGGCTGAATTTGTACGAGGCCTTAAGCAGTGCTTAATTTACTTATAGATTCATCCTGCACTAGTCATATGTCTCTGGGGAGGATGAAAATCTCATCCGAAAATACCCCAAGTTCTCAATGCCTCTTAAGTACCTATAATAAACGTCGTACCGAATTCTTCTTAAATAGAGACCTTTAAAGTATTATTTTGTATCAGGCCCAACTTACTGCGGTTTAGGTTTACTACTTCTACTGGTTTAATCGAAGATTTAAATAGTTTAAAACCTTCTCCGCACAATGCGGATCTTTTTGCGAAAAATCGCGTACAAATTGGTGTAGTAGTTTTAACTGAGAACATGCATGACAAAGATTTCCATTTCAAATTTCTATGTATAGATTATAGTTTAAATTCTAAGCACATTCTATATTAAATCAAGTTAAATTAAATAATTATTTCCAAATTTATTAATCTAGGTAAATTTGTCAACTTACGATTTGATACTTCGTAAACACGAAGACACATAATGTAAATATCTGATAATGATGATTCATGATTCATTGATTCATTTATTAATGTGTTAATTCATTATATTATATAAAATGTTTAAAAATAATAACTGCAAAAGTTCCAAATTCAAAGTGCAGCAAATCGGTACACTAAGTCAAAATGGTAAACTACCACTTCGTCGTGTGGTGTATTATTTACCAATAACATTCATCTGTATAAATAATGCACTGTCAAACAGGACGTTTCAATTTTGTGATGCCTATTTAATTCTAGCTCGTTGACAGTCTGCAAATATAAGATTAAATTGTATACAGATGAAATATTATAATTTATAATAATGTTATGCAGTAGGTACACAATGACGTATGCAGTGGCAAAACTGATTTTGTTTTGGTGGTGGAAGAGGGGGTATATAGACTCAGTTTTTCTAAATAATAAAAACGGATATCATCAAGACCTTTGTAAAATATGTCTTTTTAAATTTTGTTACTTATACATTCCACATCAGAAATTTTAAAAAAATACCTAAAATAGCCAGTAGACACTATTTATGTATTCTCATTAATTTATAGTTTTTTTAACTATGAATAGATAAAAGATAATGATATGAATACAGATTTTTTTTATTAAGAGGTGTAATAAACATACCTCAGCGATTAAAAAAATAATAATACAAAGTACCTAATAAAAACAATTATAAAATAAAGCCTTTAGAGGAAAAGAGATTAATTATTGAATGGGAAAGGGGAACATTGGAAGATTGGAAAATATGAAGGAAATAAAAAGGAATATTATTAGAAGAACATAAAGAGAGAAGATGACGCTTATTGGAAAGGGCAGGACATTTAAAGAGGATATGGGAAGCGTTGTATATAATAGCGGAGCCGTCGTGACAAGGACAAAAAGATAAATTATTGAGAGATAGGTAGTAGGAATGATTAGGAAGGTAGCTATGCCCGAACCTAAGGCAGGAAAAAGAAACAATAGTACACCAAGTAATTGGAAACCATGGGAAGGGAGGGATAGAAAGGGAGACAACACGAAAACAGGTGTCAAAGGATAAGGGTAAATTTCCCATTTATGATTCCAAGACCTGGAAGCAAGAGCCTTAAGGGGTGGGAATAAGTCGGGATAAGAGATTTTAATTGGAGAAGGGATAGAATAGGAACATGATGTAGCGAGCTGATCCGTGATTTCGGAATCCAGATTTAAAATAATAGTTAATTTATACATTTTTTTTTTTAAATGCAGTTATTTACTATTGTATATAGTATTTATACATATTATATTCATATACCAATTGTTCAAAACCCACATGTAAGTACCTATTTTCAATTTTATTATAGACACCATAGTACCAAATGCTAAACACAATGTTTTTAAAATTGTTCTGCTATAAAACAAATATTTCTGATTTTATAATTCATATATTTTGTTTCTGTGGTGGTAATATTGATATTATTACAAAGTTATTAAAATTAATAACAATATTATAAATAGTTTACCTTTATTTAAATTGTATGAGCTTGAATTAGTTCATTTTTAAAAATAACTTTCTCATCACTGGTACTCAAAATTACTGATGGGCACTTTTCTGAGAAGTTACCAGGAATGTTCTTCAAATGGGGAAAGTATATTTTATAATCGTTGTTTAGCTTTATAATTACACATAATGACACATACTTCAAAATAGCAAAAACTTGAAATATATATTTACTTTACCCATATAAATTTCATACCTAAATATTTAAGATTACCTTACCATTTTATCTAGATACTAAAATGATCCGCCTAATAAATTTATCCAATAGTTATTATCTGAAGTACAACTAGATTATTGAAAAATCTTTTTCAAGACAACATTTTTTCAAGATATTTAAAATGGTCTCCTAATAATACAATTTGATATGTAACATAATAATTTAATTTAGGATCAAGACGGGAAAGTAGTTTTGAAGAACATTCCCAGGAATAGTAACTTTTCTCGGAAACATCACTACTCAGAATGGTCTTTTAGTAAGAACTATAGAAAAAAGTTTTCTTTAACATATAAATACAACATTAGTTAGTAACTAAAAACATTTTATTGCAAATATTTCAAATAACTTGATTTTAAATATAATATACATAATTATTTCATTCGGTTTTAGCTACTTTCTTTTCTAATTCATTCAATAAATGGAATCTTCGTATTTTAGTAATGTTTCCATTGACATTTGGTAGAGATTTCATTGTGCGAGCAGCTAACTATTCAACATAAACAAAAATATTTCCTTAAAAAACTTTGTTTAACAATACTCATGAATTTTTTTTTTTATTGAATTAATTAAATTATTATTGATAATGAAAAATTAATTTTAGTAGAATTTACTAAGGTAAATTGCACCTGATTATTCCAATGTAATTTATTAATGTTATGAAAAAATAATGCACAAAAAAAAATCTGGTGACAAAACCTGTACTTTCAAGATTATAAAACATAATCATTTAAATGATAAATAGCTTGTAATTTTGTTTTAATAATAATTTGTTTTTGTTATAATTACTTCAATTTTTTGGACTAAATTAACTTCATTATCTGTACAGATATAATTTGAGACTTTACCATCTGTACCAGCATTTAAACGTCCAGTACGACCACATCGATGAATGTAGTCAGCAATATAGTATGGGAAATCATAGTTTATAATATGTTTAGTCTGAAAACAAAATTATAATAAAATAGCCATACAAGTGTAATAAGTTGGCTAGGAATTTGTAGTATTTGCATTTGTTTTTCATAGTACTCTTCATATAGCTTATCATGAACAAAATTGTATATTTAATTCAGATTTTCAATAATAAATGCATTTATTTGTAGCATTGTTGACCATCTATTAATGCATTAAAGGTTTTAAGTGCATAATTTATTCAGCCCTAGAAATACGTTTATTAAATAATTAGTATTTATCACTTACTCTAATAGTATTTAACCCTCTGGATCCAACATCAGTGCTAACCATAATATCAACTATGCCGTTTTGATACTTTTTGAATTTTCCAACCCTAATTTCATATGGCATATCACCATGTAAATTTTCTGCTTCAATACCATTTTCATTAAGGAACATAGTCGCCCAATCACAAGTACTTGATTTGTTACTATTCAATTTAAAAACACAAATAATATAAATGTATGATAATTTTTTAATAGAGCATTGTTTATTTATTAATTATATGTAAGTTTTAGTTTTCTTAACGAAAGTTTGAACACATTATATTCCTATTGTGATCAACTGTCAGTATATAATTACAATTTTTTTTGGTATTTACGCAAACATTAACGCTAGCGTAACACACCAATGGAAAGAAATTATTAATATCAACAATAATGTACCAAAATTACAAAAAATATACCACACATCAACTTCTACTCTTAAGTAGATAATCAATATTTATTTTATTAAAAATACTGAACAAATATTTTCATCAGCATATCTTGTTAGTATTTAAAAATTAAAATTATTAAGATGGTTTTATTTGCAGTAATATAATAATTAGTAAATAATAATAATTAATTTTCATATAAATACCAAAATATTATTGTTGGAGTCTTGCTTTTAGAAAGTTTCTTTGCAAGCAATAATAAATTTGATGGTTTTTCACCTAAATTTGTTTTAATGAACTTTTGTTGAACATGAGGTAGTATGGTGTGTAATTTGTCAGTTGTTATTCTATGTATACTGTCAATCTGAAAATTATTGTTAAATTAATGACATATTTAATTTCTTTTACACATTTAATATTTATACATCAATTATATCAGCCAATATTTCAGACAAACTAGTTGGCATTGTGGCACTAACCAACAGCAACTGTGTTAGGTTTGAAGATTGCCTTACAGAACAGCTCTTAAACTGTAATCACAAATGTGCAAATTAATGCTCTATGAATCTATACACATATAAATATAAATACAAATTGTGCTGTATAATTAATCAAAATGTCCATGAACGGATTGTTTTAATCATTTATTACCACTGCAGAAAATAATATCAAACAAAAGATGTTGGACTATTTAGGAATATAAAACGTACATGGAATCTTTTTAAGAAATGGGTCATGAGTTCGTTAAAACTATCATCCATTAAAGTGTCAGCTTCATCTAGTACAACATGACGTACATACCGCATTGAATAAATGCCTAAAATACAGTACTATTTTATACATTGTTATCTAATATAAAATAACTAAACCAGTTAAAAACATAGTTTGGTTGAGTTCACATAAAAATATAATACATTATTATTTTATAAACTTTATATACCAGTATTTGTTAATTTGCTCATTGCTCCGATTGTTGCAACAACTATATCATTTTCCTCAAAAACCGGATTTGTCATCAGCCTTTTAGTATGCCCTCCAGTAATTACTTTTACATTCAATGGTAAATCTTCAGTAAACCATTGAACAACCTCCTAATAAAAATAATTTAAAATTATAAATTTTACATTTTTGGAAGTTTGTACATTTTATTTATGGAAACGATTTTATAATTATTAATTCAATTTACAACAATTTACAACCTACTCCAATTTGATCAGCCAATTCTCTGCCGGGTACAATAACCAAAGCCAAAGGAGAATTAAATTGATTATTAAGTTTTACTTTTTCTTTATGTGCTAATATTTGTTGAATTATTGGCGTCAAGTAAGCTAATGTTTTACCACAACCTGTTTCAGCAGCAAGCAAAGTGTTCTTTCCTTCAAGTATTGCAGGGATTCCAAGAGCCTAAAATTGAAAAAAAAAAATGTAGCTGAATATCAAATAAACGTTGGGAAAAGTTTTTAGGAATTTTCACCTGTATTTGAGAAGGAACAGTGATTTTACGATTTTTTAAAATATTTAGAATAGATTTTGATAGACCAGTATTTTCAAACATGTGTTGTGGCTTTCTGCTCTGAGGTAAATAATCCTAATTTTGGTAAAATTTAATACTTAAATAAAAAATGCAATGTATTTATATTATATTTATGTAATATAAATTAAATAAAAACCAAACTTACATCATTATAAATATGAATTGTAAAATAATCACCTTTGGCCTTTTTATTCTTCCATCCTTTTGATGCCAAGGGAATTTCTTTAAACTGATCATATTTTTTATTTCTTTCGTGATTTAATTTTTTTTGCTTACATTTTATTACGACATCCTAAATATTAACAAATATCTACAGTTATAATTAATAAAATAGGTGGTATTTTGTGCCTAAAGTAATGTCCAAGGAAATTATGGATGACAAACCGAATCGACCAAACGTTTTTCATCATATTCATCTTGTACATCACATGATTTCTTCTTAATTGGAATGTATACTGGCTCAATGTCTGAATAACTAAGATCAATAACTTTATCAACATTATCATTTGTAGTGCTTAAGCAACGTCCCTAAAAAATAAAATATACATATTAAATTTAAAAATGAATAATAAATTTAATTAAAATGATAATGTTCTAGGTACTTAGGTACACAAAATAAATTTTTAAAAATGTAAACTATTTTACTTATAGAATAGGTAAATTATAATTTTGTATTTCATACAGTTGGATATCTACGTATATTCAAAAAAAACCTAAACATATTCTTTAATTTAATTCCAAAGGATTATTATATTTTGTCTACATTGTACTCACATTTTGAAAATTGTTCGAGACATTTGCCACTGTTAGTCGAAGTTCTAAAAAGCATAGAGCCTGTGTACGCAGTTGAATTGGTGACCCTGACGAACAAATTCTCCGTAATCCTAATCTAATCACGTGAAGGGCCATTTTTAGCAATTTACAACGCGTGTATCGTTTAAACCATAGCAAAACTACGGATCTCTCAAAATCAATTTCAGTCTTTTTTAGATTCAGAAAACTATAAGTTATAGATACCCATAACCACGATTAAATATAAACTATCTTTAATCATTACCAACAAATACCGGCCGAATAATATGAAAATCTGATAACTTTTTGGTTAAGAGATAATTTACATACGTTAGCAATATTTGATAATAAGAGCCCAGTGGGCAGTGGTTCCCAACCTGCGTAAAAATCGCTACAAAGGCGATAAATAGGCAATAAATGGACGGATTTGCACTATATGAAGTAGTGATGGGATTTTATACTCAATGCCATAAATCAGTTCACTTGACTCAGTTCACTCTAAAAGAATTGACTCGGTGGGTCAACTCCCAAGTTCTGAGTTCATTAAGGCGCGGTTTTCAATCACATTTATTCGTCGAATAATTCGTCTATTAGTATAAACAAATGAGTAAATTAACCAATAGGTACTCATCAGTTAAAACCAATTAATTGTAAATCTTTAAATCACAAATAATTCAGGAACTGATAACACACATCTGTGATTTGTGAACTCTAATGAACCAGTGGTAGCACTGAATCATCGAGTTACTGAACTATACCTCACAGAATCAATTCATTTTGTTCACCTAGAAAAGTCAACTCTTTGAATCAACTGACTCACTCACTACCCACCTCTACTATGAAGTCATTTGAATGCAATTAAAAAAATGTATGTCACCTCGTACCGAAAGGAATCCGAATAAAGTGGTCGACTATGAGACACGTTTAGAAATAGAAAGAACTTCAAGGCAATCCGTTTACAATCACAAATATAAAGATTGAGATGTGTATTTTAAGATGATTAAAATTTTTGTTCCTATTAATATTTTGCTATCGAAAGAGTTGAATGGCCCTGAAAAGGGCCGTTTAAAGGCTGCATATTACTGTGTCTGTTGCTGGGTATCAGCGCCTTGGTGGTGGTATTAGATACGCTCGTAGTCTGTCTTCGTACACAAGGGTCTTCAGGAAATCTACAAGCGCATGCAGGGAGGGCCACGTGCAGGCTACCACCATCCTCCCCAGTGCAAGGACATGAGTGCNTGGAGATTAAATCCCAACCCGTCCAAGACAAAAGTATGTGCTTTCCATCTCTATAACAGACAAGCGGATCGTGAGCTTCAGGTACAGCTTAACAACACGATAATAAAACACAACCTCTCTCCTAAGTACCTAGGAGTGACCTTGGATCGCTCTCTAACTTTTAAGAAGCATTTAGAAAATTTACAGAATAAGGTGAGATCAAGGATAAATCTTTTACATAAATTAGCTGGGACAGGATGGAGGTCAGATGCACATACATTGAGAATTTCATCCCTAGCACTAGTGTATTCTACGGCTGAATACTGTTCAGGTGCTTGGCTTAATAGCAAACACGTCAAAAAGATCGATGTGCAATTAAATAGTGTCATGCGAGTTATTAGTGGNATCTAGAAAACCCCCTTGGATCACTGCTCAACACCTTATTCTGACCAACTTTAATTCAACCACGGAATAGCGTACTGCATGGAATAATCTTACACTCGAGAATGTTGACTTAGACGTTGACCCTACACAACCTCTGGAGGGTTTCAAACTACCCCGTCAAGAATGGGTATCTTTAAACCGTATCAAAACCGGTCATGGAAGGTGTGGTTATTCTATGCACCAGTGGAAGCTTCGAGATAATCCTGCTTATGATTGTGGAAATGCGGCTCAGACAATACAACACATTATGTCAGGCTGTCCTAAAAGAAAATTCGAAGGTAAAATGAGTGATTTCTTTAGATTAACAAGTGAAGCTCTTGATTGGATAGCTACCTTGGACATCAGACTGTAGAGAAAATATTGAACTACACAATAGATATTGTTATATTATTATCATTTTTATATGGACTATTTTTTANTGTGGAAATGCGGCTCAGACAATATAACACATTGTGTCAGGCTGTCCTAAAAGAAAATTCGAAGGTAAAATGAGTGATTTCTTTAGATTAACAAGTGAAGCTCTTGATTGGATAGCTTGGACATTATACTGTAGAGAAAATATTGAACTACACAATAGATATTGTTATATTATTATCATTTTTATATGGGTTATTTTATTTTATTCTATTATTTTTATTTTTATTTTTTGTTTTTTATTCCATGTTACAACTTTTTATGTATATTATGTGTCAAAATATGTCATACGATAAATAAATAAATAAATCGAAAGAGTAAGTCATTTTTCGATATCCAAAGTAATTTTTGTGACAATTGGGTAAAACCAAATATTTTAATTTGATTAGTTTAACAGTTTAGACACGAGATGATTGGATGTAAAATACTATTTTTTTATAATTAATTAACTTTTAAATTTTTAAAACGATAGGAATTTTCAATATCATTACCTATATCATATGTTGAAATTCAAAAAATTGGTGCTCCCCATAAAAAATTAAAAAATAAACCCACTTTGAGGTAGATCACAACTCTTGAGGAATATTAAAAAACTGAAATTGCTTAATATGTAATTTATAAACTATACAGGTAGTGATAAAATATATTATTACAAAATAAAAAAAGCAGTACAATTTCTTCAATAAATATAATTGTTAATAATAATTCAAATCAAAACCGTCCACTTCTTGATCGTCCTGTATATTTGGTATCCTCCCGAGTGGTTTTCCCTTGACGCCTTCTTCTTTCTTTCTTTTCTAAAATCCATTCCTTACTTTTTTTTACAAGTTTTGATGAATGTCCTTTTATCATTCTTTCTCTGTTTGAAATAATAAAATATAATATATGTTACTCTTTTATTTAACATAATATTACCTTTTTGATGTATAGTTTATTTGCGAGTTATCTGTACCCAGTGCTGTAGGCATAGGCATAGCACCACCAGTCATCAAAACTAGAAAATATTTTTTTGCTTTAGTGCTGTCTGGAAAATCGACCAGTAACCCTCCAAAAAATCCAGCTTTTCTCGCTTGTGTTACAACCAAATCAGTTTGATGTACATTTTCTGGATAAAATTGAAATACTGCTCTCGCATTTCGTGTCTAAAAAAATTCAAATTCAAATAAGTACTTTCATTTTATATTTTACGTATACACTAATGTATTAATTACCAAACAAGCTAACAGTGATGAAAATAAACAGTATAATCTTTTTGCAGGTTTATGTGATGATTTATCTGCATTACATAACCACTGTAATGTGCTAACACTATAGGCACCATCAAAAGCACCAGGTTGAAATGGAACACCATTACCAATATCACTCAATAACAAATCACCTTCAACCTCTCTTTCTTTGGCTATTGCTAATGAAAATAAATAAATTCATTATCAAACATTTATCTATTTTGAGGATTTTAAAATCAATTAATTATTATTTTCGTCATACATAAAACCAGGCAAATATGTATATGTTATTAGAATTAAATTATTTATTTATCAAGACTAAATTAAATATTGGACTAATGTGTTATTCTGACTAGTATATAAATAAATTATTTTATTTATAAGGGCTGGGTCTTTTTCAATGTGCAATATTAAATATTTGTGATAATAGAAGTCATTTATATAAATAATAGTCATTTTTAAAGTTTAAATTTGAGATAATTTTTTAATGTTGGTAAAAAAACTATATAAATTCTTTAATTATAAATAATATCCAATATATTTTAACATTTAAATATTTAAAACAAAATTATAATTACATCATAGAGAATGTTTCAATTTTGGATTCTTATTGTAATATCATTGTTATACTTAGATTGACCAATATAGCTCTTTTTATAACAAAACGTAAAAATTGTACTAATGACTATATCTATAGTTATAAAAATATTTTACCCCATTACATACATACCTATATTTTAAAGATAACTAATTATATAACTGTTAAAAAAAAAACTGACTAAATTACATACTCAACATTGATTCTGAAATATCCATTCCAAACCATATGTGGCCAGATTCTTCAGCAACACTGCCACTTAGACCAGAACCACAACCTAAATCCAATAGTAAACATGTTTCATTTTCTGGCAACATCAACAATTCCAAACATCTTTCAGCCATTTCTAACTGAATGTTGATCATTCGAGAACTAAAATATTAAATAATAGTGACATTCTATTGTAGACAATTTTTTTTTTGTAGAATTAACAAACTGAGTATTATAGACAATACATACTTTTGGGTGTACTTCCGGGCTTCAGTATCATTATAAAACTATATTATACATAAAAAAAAAAAAGTAATCACAAAAATGTTATTATACGACAAATGAAGAACATTTTATTTTTTATTAAGTCTTTTCTTGCTAGACATTCTTCGATAAAGCTGATAATTGAGTACTTACAATTTCCGGTGGAGCTAAATGTTCAGGACGAGACATAATTTTATTTAAAGTTTTGAATTAATTTGGATAAAATAATCGTGATTGTACAAATAGAAAATTAATTTGAGTTTGCTTATTACCCATAAACCGTGATTTTACCTCATGTCTTTATCAAAATTAATAACTACATAGCTGATAATATATCTTAATCAATGTTATTGTTATCGTACTTATCATGAAGAACAAGGAGACCAAACTCCGCTTCTGATAATGTCCCGAAATGAGTCGCATGATTAAACGGCTACAGGCTGCGCTGCGTACGCTACTTAAACCCGCGTAGTATAGCAATTATTAATGTTTTTTTGTAAATTATTTGCATTATTTCGAATCATGGCCCATTATAAATTGTATAGCTCGTAAAATTACGCATTTATACATGTGCATATATTTGTGTATAATTCATACATATTTTTATTATACTAGAAATATGTATTAATTAAATTAAATTATACTATTTAGTCTTTATGAATCATGGTTATTGCTATATTTAGCACAACATCTGTGTTAAACTTATGATAATTAAGTCAAAATGAAGTATTAATAAGTTCTGGTTTTTTTATATTATATTCATATTTTCAAATAAAAACAAATAAAAAATAATAATTATTATAGCAATGAAACAGTTTACAACAATTCGTTCTACTCATAAGTTATAACATTCTAAATTTAAATTATAATGATAATCGAATATTCCAATTCTTGGGATAATATATTTAAAAATAACGCTGTGTATATTGCATACAGACGTGTATAATATATCAAATACATGACCTAGGTCGTCAATATATTAAATACACCTAGGTCGTGTTGTTGTCCAATCCGATCTGTAAGTTGTGTCCAAGTGATTGTACTTACTGCAATATTATCATTTTAGCCTACATGTAAATAATTGTTAATTACTCAATTATAACATTATAACAATAAAACGTGTATAAATACGACATTAAATGTACCGAATTAAAAAACAAAAGACCAAAGTCGTATTGGTTTTGCAAAGCATATTGTCCGTTGTCCAGGCCAATGAAGCTAATGAGCTGAGGTAGCACATTGTAAATGATATTTAAGAACGCGAGCACCGCGGTAACGGGGCAATGCGGATTTTGAAACACATATGCGTGTATAGTGTATACGTTTTGTTTTGTATTGTTTTCGAGAGGTTTTGAATAGCTAGTGCGAAATATCGTTTAGTTTTGAGTAGCCACAATACGTAGCCTTACCCCGAGTCTGATCTGTAACCGATTAATTTATGGTCGTTTGAGTTCCCAAAAATAGGTAGAGGTGTACCATCGAAAGATATACGACATGTCAAACACCATTATTATACTCAAAATTCACTCCAAATCATCTGAAAAGTAAACCGGGTAACTTTCAAATTCACATAAACCTTTATTATTTTAATATCTATATCTTATTATATCTTTATGTTGTAGTTTACCTAGCCTACCTATATTTCATAAAAAATGTTAATATTAGGTATAAGTGTCTACAGAAATGGTAGTAGTCTATAAGAAATACTTTTGAGATATTGCTTTGAAAATAGCATATCACTATTACGAGCAAATAGATAATGATGATGGTGATAAATAATGTGGTCGAAATCAATGAAACCCATTTTTTTCAGCAAAATACAATGTTGGCCGACAAATGACATGGAGTTTGATATGATTTGTGTTGTTTTATTGTAATATAATTTAAAATATAATTATACATATATACAGGTATGTATATAAATATCATAATCCTATATTTTAGGTGGAATCAAGTCTTACTACAAAGAATGTATTTGATGAAAATTTTCCCGATGGATAAGAGGACAATTGCCCAATAATGTATTGATCACGAAAGTTTATTTATAGTGATATGTGAAGGGCATACAATATTTAGGTAATTAAATAAGCCACTAATTAAATGTATATATTTTTGAAATAAACAATGTTATTATATGTATTTAGTGGACATGGTGTGGTTAATCATTTGGTTAACTTTGTAGAACCGCTTAAACAAATTTGCCTCCCATTTGGATACTAAAAGGTAGATTCAGTCCCCAATGCTTAGACAAACAGTAGGAAGATGCACGACCAGCCAACATGGAACTCGTTTGATACCGCACCCAACACATTGAGCGTTCATGACGTGAACTCAAACATTTTTTAACCAAGTGTAATTGCCCTAGAGTGTCCACAATGCACATCTTATATTGGTGAATGGATGTACCACACCAATTTCTTGAACCGTGAAGATGGCATACAAATGCAATTTTGTAGGTTTATGAGGGACATAGAAAGAGCATACCCTGATCTTGGATACATTCCAATGACCACAAAAATTAAAGATTGTCAATGACCAGAGTATTAATTAGGTAATTTAAAATAACAATATCAAATCTGTTTGAGAAATTCGAAGATATTTGTATGGTATAATTGATGTTTTGATGATTTAGATTGGACGTTAATTTTTAATTTTGTAATATTTCCACAGGTATTAAAATTGATTTGAAAAGAAGGTCACCCGAAAATTATTAAAAACGTTTTTTTTTTTCAGAATCAACCAATTAAAACGGCCCTTTATTAAATATTATTAAAGAAAATATATAATGTCTATTTAATTATTTTACCATATAACGTATATTGTTGACAAAGCATCATTATCAACTGAACTCCCCTTAAAATCGTTTTTGTTAGCAATGGGTAATCGTTGCTTACAGATATACATTAAATTATTTTCTGTATCTTACCTACCCAATTTCCCATCTACAACAGTGGGTGCACCTGCGTATGACCATCATTTTATTACATTTTTTTAGAATTCTTGAGTACTATTGTAAATTGCACTATAATGTTGTAACAGTTTCACATATTGCAGTATACTCGCGAGAGATAAAATTATACATTTTATAAATTGGTAATAAAAATAAATACATGGGTACTTAGTACTTAGTACCTTATGTGTTCATTCTGAATAAATAGTATCTCTCCAAATTGATAATATTTCATGCGATGAAATAATTACACGATGAATTGTCTCGCGAATAAAATGGCCGCTGTAGTATTGTACAATGCAATTTTTAGTCGACAAAGTGATATACGATGAAGTGTCAGCGATCGGGCGATGAACTGTCGCATGGTATGTTCCTTTCTTTCATTGTATTATAAAAACAAGGTACAAGACATTTAGGCATAAGCACTTCGTAGAATTTGTATAGGGAATAACAGGTTTATAATGGTAACGTTCTTTTCATATGATCACTTTCAGCCTTTAAATATTTAATAGGTATTTACTGATTTCCGAAAATCCGGGTGACGTATGCCCCCACTGGGCACGCAAGAGTATTTTATCCAAAATCTCGCAATACCACACGCGTCGGCACTGACAAGTGTTTTTCCTTTAATTCAAATTCAAATCGTATTGGTTTCCTTTGTTTAAATAAGAAATTTAGGAAAGTACGCAATTTATACTTTTTCAAAAACATTCTCTTCAAACGGCCGCACTGGATGCGATGTTGATAATTATAAACAAAGATAACAGAGAATCAAAAAATAATGTTCGGTTCGTTCGTATAAATAAACAGTATTTTGTATAATCATGCTCATCATGGTTCATGACAAAGTAGATGTTGATCTTTATCAGTTTCCACTGGAGCGTAATTATTTTATCGTTTTGTCTTTTCATTGCATTTATTGAAGAGAACATAGAACGGAAATAATTCATTTTTCATTGATTGCTAAGAAAATATCGCTAGGACCCTGCAAAACCGATTGACTGACAAACGATTCATGAAGGGATTTTACTGTGCGGTTCAATAACGGTTTACATTGTTTTATTTTTCTCTAATATTCGTAGATAAATAAACCAATAATTATGGAGTCACCCGGTAAGTTACATGAATATATTATATTAAACTATAAAGCAAAGAGATTAATAACTTTACTGTTCATTTAAAGCAGTTAACAAAATTTTATATTTGCGTATTTATTTGATATATTTTAGAGAAAATAAACGGTCACAGTAAAGAAGTCGATGACGAAACAAAAAAAGAAGTTATAAATGATGGTGAAATAAAAGAATCTGCCGTTTGTGAAAAGAAAGAGGCAGACTGTGAAATAGAAGAGGCAGCTTCTGAATTAAACGTGGCCGACTGTGATATAAAAGAAGCTGAGGTTCCAATCAAGGATGAAGATGGCGATGCTGTCAACGATTTTTCGTCTGTTGAATTTACCATAATACACAATAAAGATAAATATACAGTATCAATGCCGCTATCATCTACGATCGGGCAACTCAAAAATAAACTGGTTGATATGATTGGCGTGTCCAGCCAGATGCAAAAAATCATGATCAAGGGTCTAGCGAAAGACGACCAAACACTAGAATCGTTGAACGTAAATTCCTCATCCAAGATCATGGTGGTAGGTGCCAAGTTACAAGACATAGTAGCTGCATCTATAGCAAATGTTGACGAGGTTTGAGAAATAATTAATTTTAACTATCATCATTATTAAAATGTCTAATGGTATTTCAATTTTATCTTTAGGATTCAAGCTCAAGCAAATCAGGTTCCGCTAAAGAGCCGTTATGCAAGAAGAAATTGCATATGAAAGTGTTGGAGCGAGGTGTACCGGAAGATGCAATGATTGGAATTTTAAATATTAAGGTTTGTTAAGTTAATAATATAATATGTTTTAATGATAAGGTTATCCAGTTAACAATATATTATTTAAATTTTTTGAAAAATGAATTGTTTATGTCAAACAATATAGTATTATTATAACTTAGAAATTATTTTTTTTACAAGTATGACATGTTTTATTTTTAAACTGTTAGATTTGGAATATAGTATGGGATCTATTAATTTGACTAGGTTTTTTTTTTCTGTCTGTAAACCACTTTTTGACTAGAAAACTTGTTTCACTCGAAAAATAGCTAGAAAACTTTTTGTTGATTTTTAGTTGGTGCATTAGAGAGGTTATCTTTTAATTTTCGAGGTGTTTTCAAAATTGGGGAAACCAAAAAAATAGAATAATGAATATTTATGGTGTTACCAATTTTATTATTTTCAATTTTGTTTTTTGATTGTATTTCATTTCAAAATATTTTTAGAAATTTTAAATTTTGATGCAAAATGTATATTTGCCTTTTCTAGATTTGGTAAAAATTTTAAATCATTTTTGAAATTTTTGAGCTATCTATATATGATTATGATTTGAGAGTTTATTTAGTAGGTACTAAGTGAATATAATTGTTAGACCAAACATAAATGCTTAAAAATTTAATAGGATGTTCATCACAAGTTGTAAAAAAAATTATTGTTGTGTAGTAATTTTTCTTTAATGGTTTTAAGATCAAATTTTGATAAAAATCGTAAATACTCTGGCCTTTCAAATCATTTATAAACAAAATCCACTCAAGATTGTTTTTTGTTAGAAACAGTTAATCGTTTAAGGATATAAATTAACTAACTTTATATATTATACCTTCTTAACTTTTCACATACAACAGTGGTACACTCATTAACAGTATCAGCTCTTTTTTATTTTTATAGTTTTAAAAAGTTTGATATTTTATATCAATTTTTATTGTAAAATATTCTTACCTATTTTGTAGAAAATTGTACCATCTATCAAATTTATATGGCATTCTATATTCTAATAAAGTATATATGCATAATATACTAATATATTCTGCATGCATTTTTGTCTTATAATAATATTATTATTTTGTATTGCAGGATCCATTACCACCATACCCGTTAAGTGGAATGCTCAATAAATACGGGGGAAAAGTAAGACTGACATTTAAATTAGAAATGGATCAACTTTGGATAGGCACCAAAGAAAGAACGCAGAAAATAGCAATGAGTACCATTAGACACGTGTTAAGTGAACCAATTGAAGGCCACGCTGAGTATCATATACTGGTAATAAAAATAATAACAATATAAATATTTTATATTCTAGTAAATTATTATTTGATATGTCAAAAACTGTTCTAAAATGACTAATTTCTGAATTATTTAGAAAAAAAACTACATTTTTTTTGAGTTAAAAAGATTTAGAGTGCATTGGCAAATTGTACATCCTTTTAAGACTATTAAGTATTATTAATTATTATAATAGTAGATGAAATCAAGGGCAATATATAATTATTATTATACAATTTATAATTTATAAACTTAAGTTTGATAAATAAATAAATGCATGAAAAAACACAACTAATATTGCTTTGCTCAGAATCGTTGCTTTTAGTTTATAAATTAAATTATCCTATATATGATATACTTTTCAAACTTCCCACCTATTCTAGTGGCCTTTCCATGATCTGAATTTTGTAAGTACTAAGGCATTTTACATTTAAACAAACCATTGTGTTTGGAAATTATAATTAACTATTAAAACTTTTTTAGAAAAAACTAGTGAAATAGTCTAATAAAAAGATGTTTTTTAATATTTTTAGTTTAGCTCAAAATATTCTAATATTTTTTTATTTTATTTTTTTTATAGGGTTTCCAGTTAGGCACAACGGAAGCATCTCGTTACTGGGTATATTGGGTACCAGCACAGTATGTAGACTCTATAAAAGAGGCTATATTCGGTGGTTGAAGGTGTTTTGTTTTAATTCTAGTCGTTTATCCTTAAAACACTTATTATAAATTATATTACTTCAAAAAAAAAAAAATCTAAAATATATTGATGTTAAAATTTCATTTTTTTTCTTAACAGCTCAAAACATTGCTTTTTATTATTTTCCTTGTTTTTTTTCTTGTAAAACTATCATATACCAAACTGTATTTGTAAAAATAATTTTGTACTCCACTATTGTATTTTACAAATACATACTGCCAACACTAATGGTAGGTACCTATTCGTAAAATAAAAATTAAGTTCCTTGAAAAAATGTGTATTTATATGTTTACATAGGTTAAATATGTAATTAGTAAATTTGAGCGTTTGGTTTTACTTAACAACGATTTATTTTGTATAAGTAAAATAAAAAAACAAATATGTTTTCTGATTATTTTTGTTTATTTAAAAATTTATTCAGTGCTCATTTGTTAATGATGAACAAATTATTTGAGTTATAGAAATAATTCAAACAGATGTAGTCAGACGAAAAATTTGTTAAATGATTAAATTGTATAAAAGGACAAGACTTGAATGTGCTTGTAATACATTAACAAAAGTTTTGTAGAAAAAAATAAAACATTGCAATAATAATAATAGTTCAATAAAATACATTAAGTACATTAAGTAAATTGTTACCAATTGATTGAAGAGAGCAATAAATAACTTAATAATCAAAATATTATTTTTGTATAGATAATATAGAGTATGGAAGGAACTAGGACTGATTTATTTAAGAATTAGGAACATGAGAATTCAGAAACAAACTGATCAATAGGTCAAATTTTGAACATCAAGAATACATTAAAATAATTTAATGTACATAAGAAATTCAGTTGAGTTTGTTGTTTAAGATTTACAAATTAATAGAAAAAATATGAAAATATATTGAAACCTTAAAAATGAATGAATATTAGTGTTATCAAAAAGAATCACAGCCTAAAAAAAAAAAAAACAAATTTATACATAAAAAAACAGAGCATAATGTATAGTAAAAAAAATCACAAAACTCAAGTTTTTAAAAATATGTTATACAAAAAGTGTTACAAGTTATTAAAAAAATGTCAGCAAACCAAACACTGAGGAAAAATATTATATCTATATAAATAATGTTATTTTAGTAACTTGTTACACCATCTCATTATATAATATGTATATGTAAAAAAAATATATTGTATCTTTAAAATGTATACAAATTAATAGTAATTATAATACAAAATGTATAGTAAAAAAATACAAGATATGCACACAATACATTTTTTTTTAATTCACACAAAAATATAATTGATGATTATATTATATAATTAAAATAACGATAACGCCATATTAAAAAATAGTCAGTTTATTATATAATATAAATAATAATGAATATTTTAGAATAGGCCAACGGACTGTTTAATTTTTGTACGCTTCCATTTGGGCAGTTGTAGGAATTCATTTTTGCTCATATCCAATAAGCCCTATGCAAAAAAAAAAAAAAAAAAAAAAAAAAAAAACAAAGTATAATAACTATACATAAATAATAAATTCACTATTATAAAGTCTTACAATTTAAAATTCCTCTTATTCACTATAAAAGTGGTAGATTCAATCTCTTAATACCTTTTTAGTTACAATTATTATAATTATTTTTAAAGCCATATTATTTGTGTTGGATGAAAATTTTAGATAATTATTAAAAACAGTTGTTTTATAATTTGTCTGAACTTATGATACAAACTAAATAAAACTACAATCTTGTCATCATTTTTAATAAAATTTTAGTTTTCAAGCAGACATTGTATTTTGGCAGATAAATATATTACAGTAATTTGCAATGATTATACAATAGAGTAATATAGAGGGGCCGTTCTGTATCTCGCTAATGTTCACAAATTGAATGCAAATGGTGTATATTTAATGATAAAAATACAGTATACAAAAATTGTAAAACTGGTTGCCTGTTATGAATAAATAATGCGGTGTATGCACAATACTGATTAAATCTAGCTTAATGGAATAAATATCTAAGCATTCTTATCAAAAATTGTTACATCTTACAATAATATAATCCATTACAAACGACACGGAAGACCCAAATATGATAATTTCTAGGTAATCAATGGTTAACATGCATCTTAAAAGTATCAAAATGAATAAAATATAAAAATAAGTATTCCTATTGAAATTTCAAAAATTACAAATTCATTTCAATAGGCCCACAGGCCCCTGTACTCCAAGTCCAACAACCCACCCTCTTGTGGAGACACTTATTATTGCAGTCGTGCATTACCATTTATTGTTGTTGGTCGCATAAAATGTGTAAGTGTACTTTTATAGTATTGAAAAAGTACATTATTATACTATGTAACTTATTATAATATGTTTGTATTGTAATAAAATGTAAATTATTTTAGGCAAAAAAAATGTATCCTGAAACTTTAAAACATTACAACTGTACATCAGAAAAAAGAAAAAAAACAATGGATGTTTCAACCAGTACTTCACAGTCTATCTAACAGGTATTATAATGTGTAATTTGTCTTTTTCTGTTATGTTGTTATTGTATGATGATCCTTTTTCTTTTTTCCAAATCAAAAATATGTACTTTTAATAGTATAAGATCTTGACGATAAATTTAAATCTATTTTAAGAATTTGTATCGCTTCACTAAACCAATTGGTAGATTGGAAATACAATACGTCTAGAACTAATAGGTTCTTCATAAAATCAAAAAAAAAAAAAAAAAAAAATAATAGATACCTATTATTTTACTAAATTTGTACAATCATAATACAATATAATATATGGAACCAACAACAAAATTTGGAGTTTTATTGGTGGTCACTCTGTTAAATATCACCCTTTTGCGTTTTAATTTTATTTCATTACAGCCTTTCATTACTCTATGGATTATAGATACTATAAAAGAATATATGTTAAATTTGATATAATTGTTATCAAGCATACTGCATACTGTTCTGTCAAAATTTCTGATAGCTAATCATCTAAAATACAATTTCGCTAAATACTTGTCCAACCAATAATATATGCGCTCTCACTTCTGATATTTGACATACTTCGGGCGTAATAAAATAATGCTTTACTTTATATTGAAAAGTTAATAAAATACATTCATTTAAGATTACTAAATATGGTCTTTATGTATTATTTTACTAGAGAAATGGATTAATGTTTTGCCAACACATAAAATAATCTTCGTAAGGCCATTATAACAATGAATCAATAGGTAATAATTTGTAGGTATCTGTAATTTGAGCTCAGTTTACAACAGCAACAATTTAGAATAAAATAGTAATTTTCAAGTAAAATATGGAAGGTAAATGAGTGAGTGAGGAATTGAATAATCATCGGTTCAACATTTTTAATTTGAATATCAGGTCACCTACATTTCTGTTATTATATCTTTTGTTATATATAAATCTTTAATCATGGTTATTATTTCAGATACTGAATTATTGTATTAAGGTACTTACTTCAAATGAGGCGGGTGACAAGTACAGTTCTAGTCTGGTGGGATCTACACCGTCAGGCAGAGGTCTCTGAAGTAGTTGGTCAGCTGGATAGGATTCTTGAGTGACTCGCGCCAACTCTATTTCAACATTCAACATTTCGCCAGGCTTGTGGCCGTGCTACAAACATCAAAATAAAAAACTAAAAAATGGTTTTATATGTTTTTGGAGTATAACATTTATGTAGATAATATTCTTTTGATGTCAAAATAAAACATAAATACACAAAGGAACAGATTATAAAACAAAATTGATAAAAATTAAAAGACGTGTTATAAATCGGCTTGTACCATATCTGTGGTAGATAATTATGTTAAAAGATCTTTTGCTGATTGCTTTGACCAAGAAATATGACTCAAGTATCTAATCTAATCACAGTCATGGTAACAAATACCCAATTAATAAAAAATTGTCTGGCAAACCACAGTATTTTCAAGTTCTAGCGCTTTAGTTTTATTTTCACTGGGAAAAAAATAGGAATATTTGCAAAGTGCGCACCAAATATTTATTTTGGTGTTTTTTATTATTTGTTCATAAGTGTCATTGTGATTATTGTTCATCTAAATTGGGGAGTGGCAATGATATCACAAATGCAACTTCAAGGAGTATAATGCCATTTTAGACCTGTAGAACCTAATTAAATTAAATTCATTTTTATAGGTATGTAGGTATATTTTTTGGTTATTTTACAATTTTCAAACACTGCATTTCTTAAATTGTTAAAAAAATTGAAATTTGTTTAGGTGTGATACAAAAGTATTAAAACGCTGTGCACCGTGTCACCACACAAATGAGGTACTTACCACTTTTCCCTCCGCGAAATTTAAAAGTGGAATATCTCATCAATGGGTTGACGGAAATTTGAAATATCTACATCAAGAATTATTTAAACTAATATTCCATCAATTTGTGTAATTTTTAATTTAGGTTGTCATTTGAAAATCAATAGTATGTAGTAGTTTTACTCTCTAAAAGAGGAGTGATAAAAAAAAATAGTAATTAACATTTTCGAAAAAGTCAATATTATCCGAGATGAGTGTTTTGTGGCCACACAGAAAGCAATGCATGTTATGATGATCGCTATAAGCAGGAAAAAAAAGTAAATTTATTTATTATATTATAATTAGTTATATTAAGTACTGTTAATTATATTATTAATTTTATAATAGCAATAGCATTTTATACTTTTATAGTAATGAAAGTATTATTATTATTTACAGATGCCGTACAGAACAGTTTTTCAATATTGATTAGTATTATTATACACGTATAAGACATAAATCAATTGATTTTAAGATTATATGTTACTTATCCATAAAATACCATGTTATTTTTGTTCAATTTATGACATTTATTGGCATCTACCGAGGGAAATTTCCTTAAAACCTTTTTTGGGTTCTTGGATAGAACTATATTATAAACCATTTTCAGTCTCACACATCTATCTTCTGAGTTAGAATTTGTCTTTAAAATTTTAAGAAAAAAAATATAATACTTTAACTTGTCTTTTTTCTGTGGCTTATTTTCCCCATGGATTTATTTTCTTGAATTTTTTTTTTAACTACCAGGAAAAAATAGTTTTTTATTACAATAACGTAAACGGCCACACAGAAATACAAAATGGTGTACGCTATGTTTCGGATGGCTTTGTTTACAGGTGCTCGCCTTTTCTAATGTTCGTGCTTACGTCTCGTGGCCTTTGACTGGGTCACAAAAAAACACCTCCGGAGCGAGCGCCATCGAGGTGAGAGGACACTAGTTCACTCTAATGCTATGCAGCTCTTGCGGTGTCTCACCAAATATGTACTGCCGGCATAAGACGTAACATACTATATCTTAATCTCGCGTCGTAGGGTACTTTCACGTCGTAACTTAAGATATTTACAACTTTTTTATTTTAACGAAATTATACATAACAATAATGCTGGAATAATTTATTGAAGAAGTAGTAAGTAGTAAGTAAGAAGTAAAGAAACATCCTTGTTTATGAAAAAAGAAATCTGGATGAATATATGGGACAATGCCTGGGAGTAGCTTTCTGTGTGGCCGCAGCATTACATTATGTTGATAATGTTCTTGGTTTTCACAGTTTTACAGACGGTACGTGTAATAGCGACTCTGGAATTTTATTTTCATGGAAGGGCTGCGCGATTGGTTATCAAACAAAGTATTTTTTACTCTTTGGAAAAATAGGTAAGCAATTTCCATTGACCCTTGTCTACCTATTTTCACGTTTTGTGTCCTTCGGGAAAGTTTGTTGTACGTTTAAGGGACCCTCAGGTCCCTAAGGTCTTTGGACAAATGAATATTTTTATTTTGGTGTCGGTAACTCCTCTCACCGCTACAGATCCAAAAACTTACCTTAATGTTAATTTCGGCTATGTCGTTACGGCCACACCATTCCGGAAAATAGTTTGTGAACTGGTGAGGCTCAAGTCCGGCCCACACCAAGTATGCCTTCGGGTCGTCATCGTCGGCGTCCCCGTATTTGCGTTTCCAGTAGTCGAGCGCGGTCTGCATGGCTGCCCGTCTTTCGGCTTGTAGGCGGGTCGAAGACGAGCCCCGATGATCTGCCGTAACCGGCGCCGTTGTTGTCGACGGCTCGGAGTCGGAATCCGAGTCGTCCTCGGCCGCAGTTTCGGGCCACCACCCTTGCCATAACCACAGTTCTTCACCGGTATCCAGCATGAACGTCGCTATATAAAAAAAAAATCGAAAAATCAATTGACGACAAGGGTAGGTTAAGGTCATGTAACGGCAAATACCTGGTTGATCGGCATTGTACAATTGGTCTTGGAGGTACGGATAAGGTGATGGAACGTAATCGCCAGCCAGTAGCGATGCTTTGAACTGTCCGAGCACTGATGAGAAGTGAAATAGTTTCATGTCGTAGCCGGACGACTGCGGAGATGTGCTATCCATTTGCTCCAATTTCTTACCACCTAACGCTATTAATTTACAATAAAATATTATATTTTCATAGTAGAATTATATGTGGCTGTATGAACTTTGAGAAAGCGACACTCTTGGAGTGTTACGGGCATTGAATAATACAATTGATGAAATACGATTTAAATATTTTTAATAAGATAGTAAGATAATATTAAGGAAAATGTACTGTGTGGTATAACTGATTATGAATAGAATTATGAAAGGATAGATATACATTGAATAAGTGTACTTAACATATGAAAAGACGTATTTTTTGAGGTTTGATTTGATAATATCTGAATTTTTAGTGAAAATCATTACTGTAAAAGTTATACAAATAATATTTTAAAATGAAAATTTGTAGGGATAATTACAGGGAAAAAACAAAGAACTATAAAAATGCGAAACCAGCCGTTTGGTGAGCACTATAAGCCAAATTATAAAATGAGAAACTTTAAAGCAATAATTGATTTAATCTTGTATTTTCAATCTTATACTGCTACAAGGATGATAGTTTCCTAAGAATTAATTTAAAAGCTTTCTATTCAGGGCCAGGCCTTCAGGCCTTTGGCTAATTCTATTCGCTTGGTTCGCGATTTCAAATCGAAAATAAGTTCCGAAATTTTTTGTCATAACTTCTTTAATAATGATTTCTGCAAAATAATTCAACAAATTGTAATGAACTAGTTGATAAAAGGGTTATGCTTCGCTCCACCCAAATATGTTCGAAATCAATTTTAAAAAACACGTCTTTAAAAAAAAAAAAATAAATAATTGTTTAAATTCATTAGGAACGTGGTGTAATGCACTTAATCTAAATATGTAGAAATATGAAACAGAATATATAGAAATGATTTGAGTACACATAGAGAGGATTCAAAACGATGTGATACAGTCTCTAGCATTAGTTAGCATTAGCACAAGTTAATAATGTCAAAGGTCAACGAATTGGTTAAAGGGGAAAGAAATGAAACATAGAAAAAGAAGATGTATAAGATATTATTAGAATATTATTGTTTTTTTTTTTTTAATATAACCACAATGACTGAATCAAATTTTCGACATGCAAATTTTATATACCTTGGAAGAATTCTGGCGGCTCTTTCATATCATCAATCAATATGGGTTCCTGCACAACAATTCCATCGGTCAGCCCTAATTCCATATGATCCAATTCTGACAAACTTTTAGCTATATTCACTGATAACTATGTACAGGAAAAAAAAACAGTTTAATTGAAAATCTTTCTTTTATTTTTTACTAATACATTTTGTGGCTATTGTGACAGTTGAAACTGGTGGTTCACAGTCAACAAGTTGGTATTAGTGAAAATCAACATAATGACATACATGATATTCAAAAAATAGTAAAAAAAAAAATTTGGTGGGCCCAATTGTTATATTCATGCACACTAACGTATGTAAAATGATAGGTGCATGAAGGAAGTTAATTTCAGTTGATTCTTTTATAATGCAAATTTCCAAAGCAAGTTTCAAATACTTTTGTTTATATATCACAGTAATTGTGTAATTTGTTGAATAAATATATAAAATTTTAAGTTATTTTTGATTTTTTTTTTTAAGCACAAATAAAATTAGCAATCGTATCAATATACATAATATTATTATAAATTAACTATACTTTTATGAGTATTGTTCAACTATTATTATTGCTTTCGTGCAATTATTTCTTGTATTGAGATTATTGAGAGTAAGAAAATTCTTAAAATGGTAGCAATTAATATTCATATTTATATGTTAAAGTAAACTTTACACTAATTATCTTGTCTTTATTTAATCTTATTTTAGATTAGTATGTACTGTAGATCGAAAAAATTATTTATTTGTTTAATTCTATAACAAATTATTGTTATGAAAGAAAAAATAAAAAAAAAAAATACTAATAATTTGTGTGTTTTTGATAATAGTTTTTATATTAGCATTTTACAAATATTATAGCAAATATTTTAAATTTTGAACATCTATAAATAATTTAAAATTATTTCAAATGAATACCAAATGATCCATTCTAGTGGCCTCATCTCAAACCTACACTCATTTTCTAGAAAATTTAAGAAACAAGCTGCTCTAAAATTTTATATTTTTGTTATTTTTTATCACCCTTAGTTTTGGGGGTAAAACCACTAACTACTTTTGTTTTTCAAATCGTAATTTATATTGAAAATTCTCCAAATAGATGGAGTATTAATTAAAATAAACCTAAATCTTCAAATTTTTCTTTCCGTCAATTTGCTGATGATATATTCCATTTTAAAGTATGGGTTAGAGAAGAGTAGTGGTGCAATATTAACACGACACGTATCGTACTACCACACAAATTATACTCCAATACTCTCCTTCAACCCAAACATAAAAGTGGAATATCTCGTCAATGGATTGGATTGATGGAAATCAAAAATTTCAGCACTAAAATTTATTTTAACTAATATTCTATTTGTGGACATTTTTAATATAGGTTGCTATTTGAAAATCAAAAGTAGGTAGTAATTTTATTTCCAAAAATAAGGGTGATAAAAAATAATATAAATATAAAATTGTAGAGCTGCGTGTTTCTTAAATGTTCTAGAAAACAAATTCCAAAAAAAGTTAATACTTTCTAAAGATAATGAGTGTACCCACTTAAATGGATCACCTTGTATATGTAGGTATAATTAATCAGTGTGTGCTGAGTTTAATCAACCAAGTGTTTTAACAAAGTAGTCTGAAAAAATTGTAAAAAAAAAAAACTAAAAATGTTTCCATTATATTCTCTTACTCAATATATACTCTATTTTAACTAAAGTAATTACCCATAATAATAACAAAAGTAATACTTGTTTTTCTTCTTAAAGTGTAGTATTTGTCCAACTCTAAATATGTTTATAACAAGGAATTTTAGTAATTTATGATTAATATGATATTTAAATTAGAATCAGATAAGTATTATGCAAATAACATATAAATAAATAAATCATAATGGTTTTGAAGATTTGTTTATTTATCATGGTAATTTTTGTTTTCTAACATATTTTAACAGTGAGCATAGGTATGCAAAGAAGTTAAATATATTTATGGAAATTTTAGACACCATCTCACTTGAGTGGATATCTTAAATAAATATTATAAAATATAAAGATCTTTTATTTTAATATTATTTTACTATTTTAATAAAGGAGCATTAAAATGTACCCATTAAAGTTATTTAAAAATAGCACTTGAGTTTGTAGATGACAAGTTGAAGTAAACATATATTTTTATTTTTTTAATAGTTAAAAACAAACATAATTTGTCCTTTACTGATTCTAATTTAAATATTTATTTCATTTAAGTCAGATTTCCTGTTAAATTATAATATTAAATTTTTAATAATTACCTCTTTCATTGCATCTGAAGATCTGTTACCGTGCCAAACAAAAATTGTGCCATTTTCAGAGTTCAGTAGAATGAACGATGTTTGATTACGTAACTGTAATGTAGAACACAGTACTTCAATTAAATGGGCTTCATTTATATTTGCTCCGTGGACCATAAACAAACGCCAAGTATCTGAAAATGTTATTAATTTTAAATTTGAATACTCTACAAACTTAATATCATAATAAATTATTATGAACTGTTATAGTACTTGGAATCTGATTTCTTTTTCCTCTGTAAACAATAGCTTTCCCTTTAAATAAATTCCAGAAAGCAGGCGGTTCGTGCCCTTGATTAATTCTTAATTGAGGACCTTGTTCGGTATCTAGTTGTACAGTTAATAAGGCGGCAGCACCTTGATCATTTTGAGTTGCACTTCGACCATGCCAATACCAATATGCACAGCGATTTCTACCAGACTTAACCATGCGGCGGGAAGGCAATCCGCTAAGTTCTCTTCCTGATATGGGGAATTAAATACAATAATTATTATTGAAAAAGTAAAGTACAAATAATAATAATATTTGTATGTTTGTAATGATGAAAATAGACCTTGAATAGAAATGTTATAAATCCATCGAATAATATATGAATCACCTCCGTGAAAATGACCTATACATTTTGATTCCAATTCGGTACTATCAAATTCTTGAACATACCATACAGTTACACCGACAGTATTTATTACAAACTCGCGCAAGGTCTAGAACATATATTGTGAAAATTCAGTTAATTATACACGGGGAAAAAAATTAATGTTTTTGCTTACTTCTTTATCATAGTAAGAGGTACCACGGCCTAGATGACTACCACCTAAAACCAAATCAGGTTCTTGAACAGACATTTCTAACATGTCACCTGCATTTAATGCATTTATTTCAAGAGACCAATCAATCTAAAATATAAATATATATACAATTATTTTTATCATTAATATTAATTAAAAATAAATTAAATTAAAATTAAAAGTATCTAAATAAAGAAAATAACTAACGCATGTATCACTTTCTCCATTTTCTACATTTTCTTTGTTATCATTCTTTTTCGATAATTTTATAACTCTGCTATAATCTGGCCAATCTGCAAATTTTTCACGGAATAATACTGTTTCCATGTGTTGTGTAATTTTTGAAAATAGGGCCCATTCGGGTCTTTTTGCCCCTGATTTAACATACACTGTGTCTTTATCTAAAAAAATGTTTTTTGTAAAAGAAATAGTTTATAACTGAATGAAAATTAATTTATTCACTTCTGTTTCCTAAGCACATGGCCACGTCAATTGGACTGACGTCATACTGTGAATAATCATAACCATCATCAAATAGCTGACGGGCTAAATTAAGAGCCGGTTTGCGTTTATTGATATTCACATTTTTTCCATACCATACGTATATTTCACTACCAAAGTCAAATACTAACGTCTAAAAAATATAAAAGATAGAATTGGATATAATAATTGGAATAATAACAATAATAATAACAATAATAATAAAACAATTATGTACTTTAAATGAATCTAGTATTTCTATTTTGGGCATGGTCTCAGAGATTTCTGGCAGTATTACAAGCTCATCATTTATGATTTCATACACCATATTTGTGGAAACAATTGCTGCTTCGTACAATTCGTCCTCGTCTGGGTGTCCTGCTTCTTGGCCTACCAGTGTACACACATGGTTTAAATTTTTATTTTAAGTACTTAATGTGCAGACAGTGGTGTTAATATACCTTTAATAGAAGAAGTTTCACTAGACGTGACGCCCAGAAGAGTCCAAAATTTCTTTTCAAGTTGACTGTTTGGCAACGACGAATCACAGTTAATTGTGTACAGTTGATTTGCGAATTTACATCCCAAGTCCTTCTTGTCCAAAATGCTTTGAGCCACTTTGGCGGCATTTGACCGTTCAATAACATTTGAATATTCTCCAATCCATACAAAAATCTAAACAGATTAAAAAAATAAGGTAACGTAAAACACAACTTTCCACGTTTGTTAAAACCAACTGAAAAAAAGTGTTATAGGATAAGTTATAGGAATAGTGTTTTTACACCTCAGTCAGCTATGTTTTAAAATATCTTTTTATTTCATTACATCTAAACATTATTAGTTCATATTTTATCTCATATACGAGATCTAATAATTATTTTATTTCAGAGATTTATAGCATTTTATAAGTTATGTTTTTGGTATAGTGTGTGCTAAGATTTATGATATCTATATTCTAAAATGATGGCCTATCCAGAAGTGAAATTCAAACAGTGTGCTGTAATTGAATTTTTTGTTGCAGATAATTTTAATCCTGTTGATATTTATAGGCATTTGCTTGTAGTTTATAGAAATCAAACTCGATGTTAGTTCTGTTCATTGTTGAGTATTACGAATTTAAGGTAATAAGGTCGGAAAGACCATTATTGCTGATATTGTTATTATTACATATTACAATATGTTGGAGAATATAATATTAAAATAAATCTTACTTGTGATGATGTAACTAATACGTAGCAGTCACCTTGATTGACAGAATCTGCAGTTGGTGATACCAGACGGGTTTGAACTCGTCGTCGGCCTTTTATATGTAACAGCATGAGGTCTTTATAAGGTGGCAATAAAGTAGGGGTCAAATCTCCTGATTTACGAAGGTTCACAGAAGCAAAATCTTCTTTACTGGCTAAAGCTGCAAGTGCTTCTCGAGCTAATGGAACCTTGATTGTTGCTAAAAAATATAAATCATAATGATAATAATAACAATTTATAATAAAACCTTAATAAATGATTGGTAATATAAATATATTTACATGTTTCCAAACTACGTTGTAATAATAAATTTGATTTGTTTTCTGTATATTGTTGATGGGCCAGATCATAATTTGTAGCTAATGCTTTTAATGGGTTTTTTGATCCCCCGTGTTTCCTCTGTTGTACATGCACTTTTTTTCGCAGCACAAGTCTGAGAACAAAGATATATTTACTATATGTAAATAAATTATTAAGATGAAATAGTTAATATTTAAAAATGCACACTTACAGATCAGATTTTGATGATTTTAAGTGATCAAAATCTAAATCATCAATTTGGGTGTCATTGCTCTTACGAGTTGAATTACCAAAAAATTTATCGAAATCATCATCGATCATGGTTGGCACATTTACTATTTTTTCTTTGCCTGTGTTACTAGATCCAGTATCTAAAGGTATTTTTTCAGATTTATTATTAAGGTAAGATTTGGTCTTACTGTCAGACATTGAAAGACTCCGTCGAACATTTGTTTGTTTGGGAGATAACTCTTCTCCGATTTTCCTCCTGATAATACCTACATAAACACGTTTAATTAAAATTAAAATTAAAATCAAAAAGTATGTAAGTATTAGAGAAAATTATTACTAGATGATCTTTCTGCTGAAGAACGTTGAGTGATTGACATGAGAACAGGTGTCAGTGGTGGCAAAGATTTATTTTGCATTTTTCCAGCAACAGTAAAATTAGTTGTGTCCTTTTGTTCAATCCGTTTCTTCCAATCCTTAGAAGACATTTCGAGCCGATTAAGTCGATCAACTAGAATGTTATCCAAGCATTCAACCGGTTCTTCAGTGGACTTTACTTGTTTAGTGAGTTGTTTACGCAGTAAATCTTGAGCCATCTACAATAATATAGTTAATTTTGGATCTTACATATACAAGTTAGAATGAACTTACATTTATAGGATTATTTGACACTTCATGATCTTCTGGTTTTATTTTTGATATCCTTTTTTGCCAATCAGTCTGACCGCTCTTCTTTAAAGCTACTAACCTGTCTTTAATAGATCCCCCATTAACAACTGAAGTGCCATCAGTACTATCATTAGATGATTCAATTGGTTTTTTGGGTTTAGAAAACTCATCATTTTCTTTGCTCTTATTGCCAAATTTTTGTTGTCTAAAATATTAAAATACATTTTAAACCTAAAATATTATTTATTTTTATATTTGACTTTACCTAAGTAGTTCCAATTTTGAGTTAGTGTTGAATGATCGATTTATAGCAACATTTCGAGAAATGCGGTTTTTAGTACGTTCGCTCTCATTGGATAAAGATTTTATTGGTGTGACTTTAATGTCTGGGTTTTTTTTCATCTCCTCTTTTAATTGAATTTTTTTCTCTGAGATTTTATTTATTTCATCTATTGATTGGACCTTAATTCCTGAGGTTTTTTTCTTCTCGTTTTTAGAATGGATTTCAATATTTAGAAGTTTTTTCTTATCATATTGTGGTTGTTCTTTAAGACGTTCAGACAAATTTTTAGTCGGTTCATCCATCTCTTTTTTTAATGAATTTTTTTTTTCTATATTGTCAACATCAATTGTACAAGTGTTACCTAGATTTTAAAACACAAATTATTATTTAATTTACAGTAAATATAGTTTATAATGACACCAGTAGTAGTAATATATCGGGGGTAAGGAACTTAGATTAAAGGTCTCGGCAAAATTCCTATTTGTTATGTACTAATTTCTAAATAAAGATTATTATGATGTTTGTAATCTGTATAATGATTATACAGATGTTATGTTTTGGTTATATTGGAAAATTTGTTATCCATAATTAGTGTATTCAACTTTTATTGAAGGTAATAATATAATGGCTAATAATACTGAATGTATTGTTGTTTTATAATTTTATTGTTTATAAATGGTGTATTGGTGTATTGTAGCAAAATGATCAATTCACAGTTGAAGAAAAAGCTAATGTTATTTTTTGTTTTAAAAAAAGTGTAAAATACTGTATAATTTGTATACAATAATACAAACCAAGATAACAGATTTGTTTAATTTAATTTTAAAATAATAAAACTATTTTATTTTTGTTTGTGTAGTCTCGATTTAGTGATAAAAATATAGCATATTAATATATAATATTATGTTCATATAAATACATATAAATACACATAATCTAATTTTTAAATTTTATTTTATCATTTTGGTTATAATGACAATTGGTTATTATGACTAATTTTGACTAGTCCTTTAAATGTTATTAGGAACGGATTTATATGTACTTCAAATCAGCAAAATAGTGCTGAAATCGTCAAAAAAGCACTTAAAAAATATTTAAAAAGCAAAAGGAGTTAAGTTTTTAAAATCTCCTCTATAATGGTTTTAACAATATTAAAAAAAAAATACAATTAGTTTTATAGTGTTAAAAGATTATTTTTAATAAGTTAGAACCATTACAGGGAAGGATTTTTAAACCTCTTTTCCATTATTACTATTTTAAATATTTTTTAATGATTTTTTACGTTTTAAGAGTTTTTTTTTTTTGTGTTGATTTTAAGTGTATATAAATCCGTTTCCAAGTTTTATACACAATTTATATTATAATTTAAATAATAAACGAGTTCGTGCGTGGAAAATTAATAAAAGATGAAATAGAATCTACAAATGTTAAATAAATAAAAAAACTAATCTTTACCATTGAATATACGTAGCCGATCCATTATAAAGCTTCCTAATTTCTTCCTCGGCAATCTTCCTTTTATATTTAAGCAGAATACAAGAACAATAACCAAAATACGAATACATGCAAAAGCAAAATTATTAAATGTAGTTAAATAATTTTCTAATAAATTACATTATTTTTGTTACAATGTACACAATCTCATTAAATATATTATTTGAGAAGTGTACAACTGCAAGAAACAACTATATTTAATCTTATATCTATAAGCTACATAGTATTTAGAAAATTAGATTCATACACAAAAACGATATTATAAAAGTAGTATGTTATACAAATTATAAGCAAGTGTAAATAATGTATAATTTTGAAAAAAAAAACTACTATGTTACATAATACATTGAAGTAATTTTAAGTAAGTATAGCATGTTAATTTTAAAAAAGTAATAAAAAAGAAGAAGAAGAAGTAAATGATTTCTGTTACTATACTTACTTATTTGCTATTTAACATGAAGTATACGTATGTCTATACGTACAGTTGTGTATATACGATCTACTAAAGCTAATTGAAATCATTGTTATATTTACATAATATACTTGCTACTCGTACGTGACATACCATTATTATTATCGTTTTTGCTTTTTGCACTATTCAGATTTTTGGCTTCTAGTAGTTCGTGGTTTGTCACTGGCTGCGTCGAATAACGATTGGCAACACTCGACCTTTTT
The DNA here is from genome assembly GCA_902439185.1 of Cinara cedri. Taxonomy (NCBI): domain Eukaryota; kingdom Metazoa; phylum Arthropoda; class Insecta; order Hemiptera; family Aphididae; genus Cinara; species Cinara cedri. The sequence continues at coordinate 747,195 of CABPRJ010001441.1, forward strand.
TCTTGGCACTGTTTATAATTCGACGATCTACTTTTGTCTATTTATACATAATATGCACATACATATTTATAATTTTTAAAAAAAATTTTCAGTGAAATTATTAAATATCATATTATATCACATAACAATATTATTGTACGTCTACTACATAAGCTATGCACTGGGGCGCCAATTAACTATATATCTGGCTGATCTGTTGTAACCAGTCGGAATGTACTGTACGAGCATAGTATTGTAAAGTCAAATTATTGAGATCATTGACAACAATGTTTTTTTTTTTCTAATATTTTAATTGGAAAAGGTTATCTAATGATGATTTATAACGTTTAAACTTTGTTCAATAATATTTAAACTGTTTTAGTGAGTAATAGAAACACTAAATAACTTTCTACGAAAGTAACGAGTTTGGAAATCGAAGTATTAAAACCTCTCGAATAATCCGTTAATTTATCGAACGAATTTCATATCACGAAATTCTCTAAAGCGATTGTTATTATCAAAATATAATATTGTTGTTAGGTGTATCTATACTATTATACCGTCTACTAATATGATTACTCTTTTTTTTATAAAGCTAATTGACGAGATAAGTCGGCGAGAAAATGTCCCATTAAAAGATAACGCTAACGACTAAGTAATTGAATCTACGATTGCAAAAACGAAACAAGTAGTGTTTTTTTCTTCTATATATATATATATATATATACCTAGGCGCACATATAAAGTACCAACTTTCGGTAATATAAAACGCTCTTCCGTGTTTTTATAGCGATATTTATTAATTATTAGATACTATTATTATTATTATCATCTATACTTCTATATATATTTTATTACTAAACATAAAAATAGTAAATCACGTTGTGTGACGCCCGTCTGTAGAAAATTTACTATTTGTTTTTCTTTTGAATAGTGTACATAGGAGTCTTTTAATGTTACACATGTGCAAAAACCGTAAAATGTACTAATTTAAAATTGATTAGCCAATTGGAAATTCGTTTTTATTCTATACAAATAAAATAAAATCGACTTGGATAATATATGTATATACCAGTACCTATATATATATATATATATATATAATCTATAGTACAAAGAAGTTTCTATTGTTTTTTTTTTTTTAAATAAAATAATGGCGTATTTTTTATAAACTATATAATATATTTATAAGACATTTGCACATCAGAATAGAGATGGGTATAATAATTATTATTGTTACCGATCTGAATTAATTGTTGCATAATATAACTACAGTTATGTTGAGACATAACTAAAGTTATATTTGTTTATACATTCCTATGAATACCTTGTTATTGTATTAGACAAGGGAAAATAAAAATTGACTCATGTCGTTTTTGCAATCGAGACATTTAAATTTTAAATAGGTAGATGGTACCTGTAACATTACTGCAATTATTGACGTCTGGCACAGAAGGAGTGTTTGCCGTCTTATCAAAAATGCTCTGGAATTCGCGAGTTTTTGGCGAAACGCTATTGGCACGTTTCAAGGCCTTGTTGAATAATATATCCCTGTTATCTACAAGTGGAACAACACCGGTCGTTAGTTTATCTGTCGAATGGTTTAGTGTTGAGACATTTTGTACGGGCGGAGTAGTCGTGTTATTCTCAGAGTGTGTTGTTCTACAGAATAGAATATAAGATAACAAACATATAAATACACAAACATGCACACACACATAATATTATAATAAGCATAATAATCTTGTCACCTTGAAAAATTAATACTTAATTATTATTAGAAACGTACTTTTTAATAGCGTTGATTTCACTCGGCGTTACAGGTTGCGTATAAAATCTCGAACGGTCCCGCGAGCTCCGTTTGCTATCTTTGACCGGTTTCTTGTAAACACCGGAATCCGGCTTATGAATGCCGGACTCGAAATTCGACACCCTTTGAGCTACCGAAAGCCGTTTGGAGCTTGCACGTTTGGCCGGACTATTGCTCCTCGACGATTTCAATATCGGTTTTTTATCGTCCGGAGAGGAATCCAGAGACTTTTTCTTCAAAATAGGCCGAGGATAATTGTTTTCGTCCGTCGAATCGGATTCGATTTTTTTCTGTTTCAAAATTGGTCTAATGTCATCGTCCGCTGTATTATTGCAGATATGATGATCCTGATGATTGTTGTCTGGTGGCTGCTGATGAGCAATCAGCTCGCGCTTTTTTAATATTCCGTGTGACGGTTCCGAATTGTTCTCGCACCGTTCGCTCGTTTTCCGTTTCAAAATGGAATGGAGCTCATTGAAATTGAATATCGTTTCATCGTCACATGACTGACAACGATTTTTAAGTATAGGTTTTTGAATTGACTCGTCATCAAAACTGGCTGAATGTTTTTTTAGTATACCTTGTCTGTAGGACTTGAGATTAAAGTGTTTAAAGGAACTTTGTGGTAGTGGATCTTCTGCAGTTTTATTTACAACTGCAGGCGCCGGATCGTCTTCGGTAGATAGTTCGAGAGATTTCCGTTTCAAAATTGATTTACAGCTAAGGTTGTGGTGGTAGTGATCCATACTGCGGTGGTTACAATAATATTATAATTGATGTATACAATACGATCGGGTGAGTTTAATAAATGTTTAAATAAATACAGAATATATGAATATTATAAGTTTGGGTGTACATTTACATGCGAGTTTGATAATAATCTAAGGCGTTTTGAGCTGTAAAAAAAAAAAAAAAAAAAAATAAATATACTTACTACACACTATTCTCTATGAGTATTGAGCATTACTAGTTACTATATTATTATTATTTAACATGCCGCACTGGCACTGCAACGGAGTGCATGAATTAATGAATAACATCTTAGAGCATATAGTCATCTTAATGCAACCTTACATGGTTTGAGAGTAACAGTTCCCCTCCAGTATTTAATAGACCTTCACAATCGAATGATTTACCGCCGTCCTATACAGTAGGTATTTATATGAAAGGTAGCTAGGTATAGCGTTTTCCAGCTTTGGTCTATTACACGCTCGATGATTTCAGTGAAATCTGACGATAGTGCGACTCGGAAAACAAAAAAAATAACGTGGACGCACACTCGGTTCCGTGGAATTTCGATACCGACACAAAAACTCAACCAAAAATACGATTTTAAACATTATTATACTAAATACTTATGAATAAACAAAATTAAATTTGACCTAAAAATAATACATTCATCGAAATAATATTATATAACATCAATTTACGGAATTTGATGACCTTGGAAAATGGATATCTGATATATTTATTGTCCTACGGGTTATAAAAAAAAAAAAATTCATTACATAATCATTTACATTATTTACCTAAAATTACATGAAGCCCTATTTTAATAGATATCATGGAAAATAATAATACAAATTTGTAAAGGTAGGATACATTATTAAGTTATTTAATTTATATCTATATGCAATAATAAATCATTACTATTTTCGTCAAATTTAACTTAAAACGACTACATTAAGCTCAATTTTGACTTAAACATGAAGTACCTACCTACTATTTCTAATGAACTTGGAGTTAAATTTGCATGCATTTATGTTACATTTTTCCTTTTTTTACCTATTATTATGAAAATTCCACAGAAAATCAAAAATTTATTTTCCCAATACATACATCAACAAGATCATATATTATGCAACAAAAAGTTTTCTTGTCGTTTTTTGATTGGAGCAAGATTTCTGGTAGAAAAGTTGTTCAGATAGAAAAAAAAAAATCACACAATAATAATTAAAATCTAAAATCATTTGTTTTTAATATCGTGCATTTATTTATAATATGCGATTAGGATAAACGGAAATAATAATTTAACGATGACAATTTTTTTCTTTGTTTAAAATTATTGAATTTTCTTTGTGTTAAAAATTGTTTACATCAAACGATAATGTATTTATTTTCGTGCATTATTATCAAATCGTGTATTATCAAATGAATAATAGGTTAATACGAATATGATAAATATACGATATATTTATATATTAATACTATAGCACTGTTTTCGTCATACCAATAATTCTGCCTATATACGTAGTAGGGGGAAAATTGTAAATTATTGGAAAGGTATTGTTGAGTAGAGGCACACAATTTTTTTTTTACTCATATCTCTCTTAAGGCAGTCAAAATCATATAAACAAATAAAAGAAAAGGCTTAAATGCAGATACTAAACTGTGTGCGCGATAAGAAATGCAATATTGTAGTGCGTGTTGATTGTTTAAAATTTTTTTTCTGATAATCAAATTATTTTTCAATGTAAATTCAAACAAAATTATAACAAAACAATAGGGCATATTTTATTTAGTGCGTGTGAATTTTCACAAAAAAATTATATGTGGAAAAAACGTGTTAATTGAAGAGCGTTAATTGAATGCATACCATGAAAAAGAAGAACAGGTACAAAATTGATTTTGGACGAAACGGGTCATTTAGATTTTTACTATTTTTTAACAGATTTTTATTGATAAATAAAAAACGTTAATTTTAAATATTTCACCTGGACACGTACAAAATATAATGTATAAATATATGCCTTTTTTAAACGTTTTTACCATAAATCTTGTTCTAATCAAAAAACGATGAAAAACTTATTTATAGAATTTTGTATATAGTAGGTGTATTTTTGAATTTTCCAAGCAGTTTTTATAATAATTGGGAAAAAAGGAGTTTATGGCTTTAACGGTTTATTATTTTTGTTGTAATTAATCGTTGAGACCTGCAATTTTAAAAGAATACTTATATGAACTACTTTTCGGCGTAGTAAAATTTTCAAATAATTCTAGCGATTTTTGATATATTTATAGGCATTTGATATTTTAAGGGTTTTTTTTTTTTAGATTTTAATTCGTTTATGTGGATAAAATTGTTCGGTCAAATTAAAACTGTTGATAATTTAACCCAAAGTTTATTATAAGGTGTACTTCATGGTAGTTAGATAAAAATTGAGTTTTATATATTAAGGTTTTTCATAAACTTTTAAGTTTAAATTTTGACGAAATTCTTAAAAATTACGACATTTTAAAATATGTTTAACCTAAATTCACTCCAAATCGTATTTCGGCATCAATGATGTAACGTTGAGTACAAATATAAATTAAATAAATATATATATATCTTATACCTTCCCATCTACAACAGTGGCACATTCATCAGCAGTATTATCTCTTTTTATAATTGATTAATACAATAATATGTTAATTTACCCGTAATGTTTTAATAAATACATAACCAATTAGGGCTAAAATTGATTTTAAACACAACGGGTATGAGTTATATTGGCTTAAACAAAAAACTGCGTATTCTAAGCTTTGGAAAGAAGTGGAGTTACTAATTATGGATTTTCCGTCTATATACGTAATCGAAAAAGGCTTTAGTGCAGTTCCATCAGGGCCGGTGTTATACAATTTTGACGAGGGAGTGAGATTAAGTATTTGTTGACAGAAATTTAATTTATACCGATTGAAAACATACATGAAGTTTACAAATTCTTGGTTTTTCTTTACGATAGTCAAGGTGCACTAAAATAGCTTAAGAAAATAATTAACATTTTATAAATATTAAAATCATTAAAAAAAAGTACAAATAATAGAACTAAATATTTTAAACCGCTCTACGCATAGTTATAGCTTATAATATGTTTTTTGTTTATCATACAGAATATAGCCATACAAGTACAGGATTATTTTAAGTTTTAAAAAAGTGAGCCTTGTTCAAATCTATCAATCGGCGTATGTCACTAACTAAAAAAATTAAATAAATAATAACAATTTCTTTTTAATTTAATAGTATTAAATTAGTATTAAATTATATTAAATATGATTTATTAAATATTTTTGTTAAATTTTAACAAAACTTGTGAAGTTTATATATCCGTTCGCCGAATCGCTTTCGGCAAGATGTCCTAGATCCTTAGCAGTCGGTAATATTTTGATTTCTAAATCGGTAAACAAGTAAATTATTAACTGCGTATAGTTAAGTCTGTAGGAATAAAAAAAACAAGGGGTTCTCAATATTTGTATACTAATACTATTGTGGAGTCAATAATTATTGAAAAAATATCCATTTATATTATATATTTTTATAACAAAGTAAACTTTCATTAGTGTCAATGTGTCATCTATGGTTTAAAGCAAATGATAATTGTCGATTTAAAAAACAAAATACTGCCAACTGTCGAGGACCCGTTATATTATATTTTTTTTTTTTAATTTTAAAAATTATAGCCTAAAAAATATAGGAAAACAGTTTTTTAACAATTCGAATAATTATCGACGGTTCACTACTATTAAGAAAATGTTGACTGATAATTACGAAAACTTCAACCAGGGGGAGGATCCACTATATTCAAATTGCCGCCGGCCTTGAGTTAAAAAACTTTTGATATTAGACAAACTTTAAACTTTAAAGTTCTAAAATATTAATTTTTTTTGACTATTTTGTTGCAATAAAAATATTTAACCAATAATTATTTTATTAATATTTAACTTTTTTTTTTAAAAATCACATTTACCTATTATATTTATTTAATATAAATTGCCCGGAACTTGATGATACAAAATTCCTAAAAAATGCATAAAATTACATAAAAATGTTAAAAATAACCTAAATATTTTATTTAAAAAAATGTTATAAAGGCGATAATTGCGTTTCCAAAGGGTGGCTCTAGAGGGGCATATGGGGGGGATGTACCACCTCCCACCAGTGGAAAATGAATCGAAAGAATGAGTCGGTAATTATACAAGAATTGCTAAGTAGTCGGAAATTTCATTTATTTTACAATTACAGGAAAATAAATAAAATTATTTGAATTTTATTAGCCATATTATAATGCCCATGGCAAAATATTGTAGATTGTGGGATCTCAATCACATAAAGAGCTTTACGGCAACAACTAAAATCGAAACCACCACTTAAAAATAAAAATTGTATGCTAAAAGTCCGATAAGTAAAAAAAGAGCTGATACAGGGGATGGAAGCGCGTCCACTGTTGTTGGTGAGAAGTTAGGAAGGTAAGATATATATGGTTATTTCATTTTTATCTGTAAGCAACGATAAATCATTACTAGACGGAAGACGATTCCGATTAGTTTTGCAATACACAATTTGAAGGGTCGTAATTTTTTTGCGATTTTCGTTTTCATTTGATTTCAAAGCGCTCATTAAGAAAAAAAATAAGATGATTTTGGAAATTTAATCATGTCTAGGTAAGTTCAATATAAGTATTATTACCAAGTTTTAAGTCTCTACGTGTATTTTTACCTGAATTACATCAAACAAACTCTCAAAAATTAAAATTCCTTAAAAGCTCAAAAGTTTTGGCGTTAAGTAAAGTGTTTTTATAAAATAATAAAATCGTGAAATTGTACGTTTTCCCACTTAAGTGCTGTTATTTAAAAAATTTCGTCGAAAAAAAAAATAACCATTCTAGGGTACAATTTAAACAACTTGAGCTTTCAGAAAAATTGTTATACATAAAAATCGGAGCAAGTTTACTAGGAAAAAACATGCCCACAGACAAGAAAAAAATAAAAATCTTGTTAAACTAATAGCTCCCTTGATACGCTTAGAATTTAAAAGTTGATGCCTATCCCCCATCAGTAATTACTAGAGCCGGTTCTAGCGCTTCCTCATTATAGCTCAGACTAAAAATAAAAAAATACGTCTTAGGATAATGGGGACGGGTACAAACACTGTTATAAGTAATTTAATGTATACCTGGAAACAATGATAAACCATTGCTTACGAAAAAATGTTTCTGAGCGGAATATAGTTGATAGTGATGCTTTGTCAACATTATATATGCCATATTATAGTAAAATAATTAAATAGGCTCTATATATTTTCTTTAATAATATTTGTTTAATGTTGTATCGTTTTTCCTAAGTTTTTCTCATGTTTTCAACTAATATCTATATTTTTACATTTTCCAAACAAGAAATACCGAAAAAAATGCAAAATTTAATTTGTATCAATGAATTCTGTGTGACGTAAATTAAATTTCTATGAAGACGAGCCTCAAATTTAAGCATTAGAAAAAAAGATGCAAATGCATCAACTTTTGGGTCCTAACTATAATATTTGAATAGGTATATATATTTTAATGATTCTACTAATCCAACTGTATTAAAATAGCATATATAGATGATTTCTTCAAATAAATCGTTTTAACTTTTGTAGCAAGACATAGACAACTCTATAAATTTTGAGCAAAGCAAGAAGAATGGTATTAAATAATGAAAACCAAAAAATGAACAGTGGCTGATGATAATAATAATAATAATAATATAACAAGTAAAAATATACAAATTTAACAAGATACGTCTAAATTAATACAAATATGTAAAAACAATTCAATTTCAAATATAATAGAAAAAACATAATTTGTTTTTCCATTATTATGATTAAAAATTTAAAACAAGCAACTTAATAAATAATAAGAATAAAACAATTACCTATTTATGTATAATAATGACAAATTTAAATTGATTACATTCCATACAATGTAATGAATTTAAATTTAACTTACATCATAATATGTTGGCGGTTTTGAGATTTTAAATGCTAGGTTACATTTACATCCTTGCCGTCCTGAAAAACAATCAAATACGAATTTTAAAACAATATTATAGATATAATTTAAATTTTTGTAAAATTATCAAAGGTTATAATATTATTATATTAGTAGGTAACAAAATACAAGTCTCAATTTTAAATTTCTTTTAAAAAAAAATGTTTAGGCGAGTGCACGACAATACATACATGATTAGTGTGCTTGGACTAATATAATATTTTATAGTAATATATATATATTATTATGTGCATTGTGTTGTTAAACAGTTTTAGCTTTTCACTACATATTCTGACCTTAAAAATAAATAGAATCTCAGAGAGATAAGAATATGCATAACTAATAATATGGAGAAAAAAACAAGTTATATGTCTCTGTCTGGGCTAAACTATAATGCATATATACTCATCCAGTAAAAAAATTCGAAAATTCAATTCAGAGAAAGTTGTCACTACTAATCAATTGTCGGTGACCACAGGATAAGAAAGTTAACTACCACATTCGAGAATTTAATGTTACACTTAAACTATAGGTAATAAAATTAATAATACGAGAATATACTGACTATATTGTTATTAATTTCAGAACATGCGGTATAATTTTATTAGAGTGAAACACGAAACAATTGTAATAATAATGATAATAATTGATATTCTTGAAATTAATTTTCCACGCTATAAAAACTACCTACTATAAAAAATGAAACCTTCGTCAACAATAATTGTTAATAGGAATGTAGGTTTTTAATTCATAAAAAAATATATTGTTTTTTTGATAAACGACACACTGCACCTTCGAGTATACTTATATTATTGTCAAGTGTTCGTTTTTCTATATTTGGTGGGTCAAGATGAAAAAAAAAATTAATTATTATTACATTATAGTGTACCGGCAGATTGTTTTTTTTTTTTTTTAAACCATACCTGCGTTGTGTTGTTAACGCTCGATCATTATTTTTCAAACTAGATAGAACTGTTTTTTTTTTTTTACCGACTATACACATTATTATTATAATGAAGGCGCACGAGGTATAGTATAATAGTGTATACGAGTATAATATTTACGACAACAGACACTGCTGCAGACTAAATTACACAAGCGCGGATAGTGAACGACAGAGACAGAGAAACATTGCAGAGTATAATATTATTATAGTGTGTAAGAGAAAGAGAGGGGATACAAGGAAAAAAAAAACCAACTGTGTAATAATATATAATATATAATATTATTATAATGCGTTGTGCAGTTTTTTTATTTTCTCCCAGCGTGTATACATAACGTTTTTTTTTTTATTACGAAACTGACTTCACAAAAACGTACACAGATTTTATTTTTATTTTTCGGTTTAATCCTATCACCTACTAACCTATAATAAATATTCGTAATAGTAATAAAAAGAGTAAAACTAACAACAACGATAATAGTTAAATAATAATAATAAGTATTAACAGTAGTAGTAACAAAATGCATAGGCGACACTAGACCATCGTGGTAGGGGGAGCAAGCAAATATTTAGGTCCACGGAGGTGGCGATTGTCTTGTCACCCACCTGAAATCCACCACTGGTAAAAATGATAAAAACACTATTTGACTGAAATTTATAAGCCCGATAAAATGTAACATTTTGGCGTGAATTGACCGATCAACCTATAGAAATATTTACGGGACTGGCCATTGATCATAGAACGGATCGAACCCCGGGACCTGCAGATTTAAACCACTAATGTAAAACGGATCATATGACGTATACAATAATACTGAGAGGGGGACACGAATTCACAAGAGGGGGGGGGGAGCAGCTTTGTTCCTCTCATGGAACCATCTTTGACAATAAACAGTATATTATATATAATAATAGTGTAGACAGGTAACAAATAAATATTGTATAGTGAGGGGGGGAGGGGAAACAAAAAGCGACAAAAAGCATATAATAAAATATTATTAATTCGACAAAAAAAAAAAAAAAAAATCGTACACATTTTAATAAATAAATAAATAATAATAATAATAAAAAAAAGATATCGTTATTGGTTATATCATGACATTCACGACAAGCGTCTACAAACGCGTAAAGCTACGAGGAAGATCAATGCGATAAGAGTGCTGTAGTAGTACGCGTTTACATTAAATAGTTGATAAACATATACTGTGATGTACAAGCACACCTCCGTGTATCCGGGGAAAATCGTAGCGGCCGTCGCGCGGTTCGGATATGCCGCCAAAGACGTCGACGACGACGAGTCCAGTTCCTCCGGGGCGGTCGGGGACGACGGCGGCGGCGCTGCGGTTCGATTTTCCGGCGCCGATAATCCGACGTGATCGTCGCCGGTCTTCGGCCTGAACGCAATAATAGCGCCGCCGGTCGAACGGACCGCAGTTGTAATCGTATTAATAGTTGTTGTAGTCGTCGTCGTACTATTATTGTCGTCATCGCTGTTATTATTGTCGTCATCGCTATTATTACTATCGTTATTACGAGATTTAATCGTATTAATTCCATTGTCGGCCGCCGGCACACGGTCGCCGCACGCCGGCCCTCTTCGTCGATTCGATAACTGCGGCCGGTATTCGGTCAACGACAACGTCCTGTGCGCGTATTCCCGTTCGATTAGCTCTCGGAAATTCGGTTGATTCTTACCGACGACCAAGACGGCGTCGTCGTCAGGGCAGCCGATTACGTTTCCGAACAGAACTCGGCCGCCGTGTCGTTTTACTGCGGCCGCGGGAACCGCGCCTATTAAGGCGTTCTTGTACGGTGCTCGAATCGACGAACAATTATTGTTATTATTATTGTTAATGTTATTATTATTATTATTGTTAATTGATTGCGGAGCACAGTCGGGCGTCGTCGTCGTACGTGTGTCACGTTTCGACAAATGTACATTATCGTTATTGCGAGGTTCGTGCTGTTGTAATAGGTTCGTGCGAAAAAACGACTTACTCAATCGGTCGGCATCGTCCAACGTGAACCCCGAGAGCATAATCGGTCTATGATGATTGATCTTGACTACCATTAAATTTTGGCCGTTATTAGCAGCGGCCACGGCCGCGACGGCCGAATCGTCGAACAAGAGTTTTACTCGATCCGCATTATTATTCGGACGATCCGCGAATTTCGTTTTTTCAATAATCCAGTGCGTGTCGTTTTTTATTATTTTATTAACATTACCGTAGTCAGCCGTCCTTGGAACCATGCCGTCAGTTTTGCAGAATCGATTACGATGGACGAACGAAAAATCGAAACACGCTTTGTACTTGTTATCTTTCCTGAGACTCCGAAAAGCCAAATCGTCTTCGACCGTGTCCGGAACTCTTCTGGGGTGAAACGATGGTTTATACCGACCTTCGGGCACCGCGTGCAAATAATCACTGGGGGCAGCTCCCACTATCGGGCCCAAAGGAATCCCGAAAGGCGGTTGCCGGTCGGGTATCTTGAGGAAGTTGAGGTTTTGTCTACGGCTTCTGAACACGACATCGTCCAGCGTGATGTCGGGTTCGCCGAGCGGCCTAGGGGTCGTATCCAGATTATAAATGGTCGGAAAAACTAGAAGAAAACTTCCCGGGACAAAGCTTTGCCGTTTCGATTCTCTTCTGTTCAGTCGTCTGTAAGCCATATCGTCGGCCACGATATCTGGGACGCCGGATCGCCGTGTTTTCGGTAACACTCGTTTGACGGTCACGCAGTCGAGTTCGTCCGAACCCTGGTAGCGCATGTTTTGATGCAGCGTAGGAAGGTCGCGTCGTTCGGCTCTGTCCAGCAGATCTTCGTCGTCGCTTAGTCCCAAACTGTTGTATATGTTTTCCAATTCTTGGAGAGCTTCTTCCACGCTTTGCGGTTTGCAGGGTTCCGGTTTTTCCGATTCCGTGGACAGAGTGTTAACGTCGCAAATCTGTATCGGCCGTCTACTCCTCGGGCCGGGTTTTTTCGCGAAATCGCCGCGGCATTCATTTTTACATTCGTCTATTTCGGTCTCGTGGAATTTTCCATTTTCCGATATATTATCGTCCGAACCCTGCGAAAAGTACGTTGAATCCGATTCCCGGGACACGAGCCTATTGTTTCGGAAATAATACACCGCTTTTACGTTCGGATCTCTGGGCGGCGGAGGGGGCGGGATTTTTTTACCGGTTAGTCTTTTCGGACTTCCGGATAGTGCAACAGTATTATAGTGTTTACGATTGTTATTATAGTTCATTTTATTTTGGTAATGTCCGACTTCGGACGAACACCTGAACGGCACGTTCGACGAGACCGGAAATGTTTGCTCATCGTTTTCTTCCTCGATATTATAATAATACGCCGGTCGGTCGCCGTTTCCGATGTTTCTATTATACACACCGATATCGCTATAACACGCGCTCGAACCGGAGCTGTACACAGATTGCTGCGACGATTTCCATTCGTTTAACGCCGAAGGTTGTCCAGTGTTAATAATGTTCGAATACGCCGACACTTTGTCCGTGTACTGTAACGAGTTACATCTTCTTATTAACCTGGGACTACAAGTGTACTGCTCGATAAGGCAATCCGCAGAAGGTTTCAAATGATCGTTTTGTGCCACTTTTTGATTGATTTTTCCGTCATAAGGACAAAAATCTACGCTCTCTTGACTTTTTTTTAATTTCTTTTTTTTCGATAAAATTCCAATTAGCGACCACCTTCTCTGTTTTTTGAAACTGTTCGTTTCGTTTTTTCCGTTTGGCATCGGCATAATTCGTAATTTGTCTGCAAAAAAAAAAAAAAGAAGAAAAATAATAATAATAATAATAATAATAATAATAATAATAATAATACAAAACCGATCGCTATATTGTTTAATCAAATATTATTATACTGATATATGATGTAGGCATAGTTAACAGAAAACTTAAATGAACTTAAATTACGAAAGTGACGCAATTTACGTACATTACGCGAATTACAAAGAGCCAAGTCTATTATATATGACGTGGGTATTATAATATTATCGCTCCCTTTTTTAATTTACATATACGCCACTAATGAATATAACTTAGTTCCCATTGAAGAGTAAAGTTTAACTATTCTAACCTTGAAAATCAATCAGGAAATTCAAAGAAAAATGAAAATGAGCAAAACAACACGACTGTTGAATGTAAGGAAAACTACTACAGGTTAGACTATACAAATAAAAAATTGCAGGAATAGATAAATTATTCAGCAGAGGTTAAAATCTAAAAACACTAATTTTTAGGTACTCCGGTAAATATTTAATTTATGTGGGATTTAATTTTGATACGAATATTTAGGTAGCGTCAAAAATACACGATCACATAATAATATTATTGAACGATTTAATTTATCTTTTATTTAGTTGGATGTATTTTTTTTTTTTAGAAATTATATTCTTTTATATTTTAAATGAAGGAGAAACATAATTGTAATTTTTAAAAATTCGTATACTCGGTGTATCTGATACATACGGCACGATCGATTTTTAAATTTTTGTTTGGTATTTTCATTGAAATAGTAAGCATAAAATAATATAAACACGTGAATGTACATAACGAGTTTATAATAATTCGCGTGTATAAACTCATTTGGTAGTAAATGTACTATCGAGTGCACATTTTTATTGATCTACTTTAGACGGGTTTAAGAATACATAAACCACTCTTATTTTTTTCTTTATCATAATGTATTATACTTTCATCAAATTATTATGAAAAATGACGATATTTTTTGTATAGATTAAAATGAAAAGTACATTTTTAAACAGATTAACTAGGTACTATATATATTATACATACCTAAACAAGCTTTTTTAAATATAGTTTACCTGTTAGGCAATGCGATTATTATAATTTAAAAACGAGACAAACGTATATTTAATGTGAAAAAACTCTGCAGTTATAACTACCTAAGTATATTATTGTTAATTTAACAATACTGTAAAGCGTGCAATTTTAATTAGGAACTAAAAAACCCTCGATGTGCCCCTTAATCAACTTTAAATTGCAGTATTTTTTCCTTGTTAAGGTCATTATTATCATTTATGAAAACCTATTACTATTTTACCTATATTTTTCATATATCGTTCGAAATTCGTCAAATATAAAATAAAAAAACAAAAAAGCTGTTCGTAATATTATAAAAATCCTATTCAAATCGTACAAGACTAGAATATGGATTTTGTAGTTATGTTTTATAAACTTATTTAAATTATTATCCTAAACACACATACCTATACTAAGTTAGAAGTTCATATATATGTATAATATTTATAGTTATTATTCTTATGTAAAAATAATATACTATACCTTATATAATCCAACACCAATACAATTATGAAATGTATGTGCGGCGTTTTATAATTTTGTTTAAAGCAAATCCATATGTTATAGAAAAAAAGTATTATTTTGTACTTCGTATATCACATATATTTGTCTAGACTAGGTACTACCCAGGTAGTTATATAACCAGCTGATTAAACTTTACTGTTGTATCGTCTGTTTGTATAAACTCATCTATATTATGACGCGATACGAAAATTATTGACCTATTAGAGAATTTTTAACATGTAAAACACGTACACCTACCATATATTATAATAATAATACGCTATAAATTATAAGTATCTAATATAATATACAAACAAGAAAATTAACGATATGACCTCAATATATTATTGTTGAATTCTTAAAGTCAAAAGTTATAATATTATAAAGATATAGATATAGACGAATACCTAACGATACACAATTTTACTTTTTTATTATACTTCGATGGTGTATGTATAGGATGTATAAATGTGCGTAGAATCTTACCAAAATATATAATGTTGTATAATTGACTACATAGAAGAACACTCTCACCAATATTTAGGTATATAATATTAAGTTAACTTTCTCTATAAGGAAACAAATTTAAAACTGCAGGATTTACTACTATAATATAACAGCACATATAAAATGAAAAAAAATATAGGTAGTAAAATACTGCCAATGAGGTCGACCGCTAAAACAACACTACTGCGGCATTCATGGTTCTGTCTTGTCCATACCAATATCGTTACGAACCCCTTCTCTACTATACAATAATATAATATAACATCACCTATATGGCAGTAATATTTGACATTGAGTTCAAATGAACACATATTAGGATAGAAACAAATAAGTATATATGTATATTGTATACACATTAGTACGATGTACATGACAAAAATTATGGTACCCATACTAATTTTATAACAACATTGTATGACGTAAATAATATATAAGGTTTTTTTTAAAAAAAAATTATATTTAATTAATTTAGTTTTTTATTCAGCTCGGTCGGTATGTAAATTTGAAAATCGTTATACCTGTTATACTAATATGTATACATATATTTTTTTTATTGTTATGTTTAAAGAAATATGGATACGTTAGAAGAAAATAAAATTAGAATTATGATATTAAATCGTTTGCAGTTGTTTTTATTAATTCATAATTTTAAATCAAGGTTAACAAATTCATTAAGTTTGAATTTTAGCGAATAATTACAAGATTATAGCTCTAAAATGTTTTAATGAAATCGTACAAGAAACTTTAGTATTGTAGTGTCAAAAAACACATATTATATACACGGTAATCGATAACATTTTAATATACCTATTTGATAATTTATAACTCAAAAAACTTTTGAACTTTTTCTAAAAAGAAATACAGTGAAACTTTAAAAACCGTATACTAAACATTTGACAAAAAAAAAACTTAAAATCACATAATATTATATATTTAGTTATTTTTTTTTTGTCTAAAATATAGAAAGACTGGCAAAACTATATTTTAAATATGAGAAATTCAGCATAAACATCCCAATATAGAGTTATTTATTTTTAATGCTGACGAATAATTTCGTTCGAAAATGTTTAATTTGATTTAGTATTTTTTATAGATATACAACCTATTGTGTAAATTTTTTAAAAATAAATATTTACTTCTGCAGGAAGGTATAGTTTGGTCGGAAACATAAAATTATTTAATCGTAAATATCTATTAAAATACAATTATTATAATAGATATATTTATATAAATCATCATAAACCAATCAATTTAAATAAACACTTAAATTGTACTTAATTAAAAACAATAATTATGAAATAATTAATAAACAATAATGAAACTTACCTTATACATATTGACGGCGTAATACACTACAATTACATCTGTATACTGTTGTTCTTCAACTCCGTTAAATAATTCGACGTTAAACAAATACGGTCAAAATGTTACAATTACTGTGGACGACAGTTAAAATATAATATTTAACAATAAATTCAACAGCGCAATTCTGAAAAATTAACTGATAAAATAATTGGATTAGACTATACTATAGAGGCAAGGATAGGACTGTTTTTTAAATTTAATACGCGGTCTGATTTAAAAGGTTTCAAAAATAGATAATAGTGAATAGAGTGAATCTTACTTTTTTCATAAATCAGTTTAGATAATTTTTTTTTTTTTTTATATAGTTAAGATATGATGTAATACTGTATACGCAAAGTTAGCACGTGCAAAAGTAATACCTCTTACAGATGAATAAAAATACATTTTGAACTTTAAAATTATATAAATAAAAAAAAAAATGTCTAGATAGTTCATATTATGGTATCTACATATTATAAACATCGATTTATTTTTAACAGTATGACGTTAAAAAAGTAATTTTCAAAATATAACTTCATTGCTTATACTGCGATTTTTAATAAAAGTTATTAATTTACCAACATTTTAATTTGTACATTTTTTCCCTATCTCTCTACTTATTTGAATGACATCACTTTTACATTTGAAAAATTATTGCCCCTAACCTAATATTAATTACTCAATTTTGGATTTTATGTTTGATTTTTTTGTTTAAATGAAATTGTGTTACTTAAACAACTTTTGTCTGCAGTTTTCATGATTAGTAATATTTTAGAAACAAAATTATAATTATAAGTTTATATAACTTGTATAAAAAAAAAAAGGAATAAAATCATCAGAAATTACAATTTCGCAGTGATTATACCGTAAATAATACCGTATCATAATATCACGTTTTGACCTATTTTTTAAGGAAGTAAAAGTGATTTAAAACATGCAAATCATTCGATTAAAATTTAACGGGTAAATAAATATGCAGAAATTAATTTGTTCAAGTTTTAGAATTTTCAGTCATATTTGAATTAGAAAACTTTATTTTTGTAATAATATCACGATAAACTTTTATCGTGATAAGCCTAATCAACCTGCAAGTATATAAGATATTTCTATACATTTTTGATGGATTTACTATGATGTATTTTTTTCAGTCTGTTTGTTGTAATATTGTTAACAACTTTTCTATAAGAAATCTTGCTCCGATTTTGAAGTGTACCATATTTTCTGAAATCTAATTTTGTCTAGTAATGTATTAGGGTGAAAATGGGTCATTTTGATTTCCCTAGTAGTTTTCTTATAAATTGAGAAAACACGAGGAAAATTACGGAAATATCAAATTAATTTTAAATATTATAAATTTAAAACTATGCATATTGCAATAATTTTTTTTAGTAAGGTCTAAGTTCAAAGTTTGATGAAAATTGTAAAAATCATTGCATTTTAAAATACGTGTCATCAAAATTTGCTCAGAATTGTTTTTTGTTAGCAAACTCTATGTATTCTAAAGGTTATAAAGGTTTTAAAACAAAAAAATGAATAGGTAGCATTATATTATACTTATATGTACTATTATTTTGAATTTTAAAACAATTATTATAAAAGTTATTGCATTCAAAAAATGATTATTAGAGAGAATATATAGAATATATTTGCTAAGATGTTTTATAACAACATATCTCTATTATATATAATTAAAAAAAAAACCTTTTTCAAAAATTTTTATATTTGCTGGAAAAACTCCTGGAAAAATTGAAAAAATTATCTCTCTAAAGTACTTCTCTAGTCAGATTTACTTAAAAAAAAAATGAATCGAAAATGAATATTGTAAATCGGAGTAAAATCGCTGGTAGAAAAGTTGTTCACAGAAAATAAAAATCGTAACATTTTACTAATATATTTCGTACATTTTCCCGTTTTTTACATTTAATGAGAAAACTTTTATGAAAATCAAAAAATGACCCCCCTAAAGTACCACTTCAAGAAAAAGGTCTATATCGTGTACGTTGGAGCAAGATTTCTGGAAGAATTTTTGTACACAGTATAAAAAAAATATTATAAAACTAATACATTCTTTGCTACATTTAGAATCTAAAAACAAAATTTAAAATGATAAAAAATTATTTTCGTAAATTTTCTCGGTCTTTGTCGTATTTTTCAGTTTTGTTCAGTTATTAAAAATACTATAAAGAAAATCAAAAAACGTCTCTTGGTTACCAACTAGATTACAAACGCAACAAAAAAGCTCTTTTTTTTTTTCTAATTGAGAAATATTTATTGTAAAAAACAAAATCCGTACAAATTTAAAATAAAGGAATTCCAGTATCGTAAATTTATCAGTTTTCATTTTTCGTCATTTTCCGGGTTTTCTCCCGGAAAAAAAAAAATCAAAAAACGAATCAATTACTTACGAATAAGATGAAAAATGCAACAAAAAAAGTATCTTGTCATTATTCAATTTGAGCAATGTTTCTAGTAGAAAATATAAGTTGCAAAAATGAAAATAATTAAACCAGGACGCCACGTTGCAGTAAATATTTATCAATCTTAATTCTTTGAGTTTTCCCAATTATCATGAAAATTACTTTGGATATCGAAAAATGACTTCCTTTATGGGTGAGTATACGTTAAAAGGATTAAATTTGTCTCGTCATTTTTCGATTGGAGCAATATTTCTCATAGAAAACATAAGTTGAAAAAATTAAATACAATGAAAACAGTAAAACCTCTTAGATAATATTTTACCTTTTGGAATTTTCTCTCATTATTTTGAAAGTCTCTTAGAAAATCAATAAATGATCTCCTCATTGCACTAATTAGAAAAATATACCATTCAGAATAGGTACTGCACTCGATATTTCGGAGCAAGATTTCTTTTCGAAAAGTTGATCACTGACAGAAAAAAACACACATCGTAGTAAAACCGATAGATAACTCGCTACGCTCAGAATCTAAAAATAATTAATTTTTGATAATATGCTTTATACATACACACACAACATAATATGGGCTTATTTTTTACTCAATTGTGCGAAACATTCCTCCAACGCTCTGTTTACAATTTCTTCTTTTCCGATTATCACTTTTAATTTCTAATGTTGAGTGTCGATCTTCGAACAATCTTTCAAAATTCTATTCAATGTGTAATAAGAAACATTTAGTCGAGTTGCGGCATCATGTAAACTAATTTTTGGAAACACATCATAAGACTTTCGCAACTCGCACTTCTACCCCGAACTTAAATTTCGGCGTTTAGACAATTTTAGATTTTTAGAAAAACGAAACACTAACCACCAGAGTTGAATTAAAACGATAACAGTAAAGAGCATAGTACTTACGATAAACAACAGTAGCTAAAAGTAATCGAAATTAATTGGACAAGTTGAATCCAGTATCGATACCTAACTACAGTAAAGATAGGGTAATGTACATCATAATTATTACACTACATTGGTTATCGCCGGATAACCGGTATGCCAACAGGATTTCGTCAACCCTGACCCTAATTGTTTCAAATATCCGATTAATTTTCAATGTTTTAATATTCAACCGGTCCATTCCTAGACATTTTGTTTCAATAACGCGAATGCATCAATTATCTGTATTCCTAATATGCGGTTTCTACTTTATACGGAAATTATGATGAGATTTATTTCATGCACCTACATTTTCAGTATCTACCTATATGTGTAGTCAATACTATATGATCCAAAATTCTAAATATTATAAGATTTCTACCTACCTGCTGAAGTTTTTCATAAGTTGAATAAATTATTTTTGATTTTGAAGTTAAAAACATTCAAAATTGGCTGTATTGTGTGAAATGAACTTTTAAGAGTTTCATTGAAAACGGGAATTCTGAAATATTTTAGAAAAAATATTGTATAATAAAAAAAGCCGTTCCACATTTTGCCATTCCAGATAATGCTGGTCTTCAAAAAGTTTTCAATCGACTATGAACTCTCCACTATGTGCGATGCAATTTACATATTTAGTATTTATCCAATTTATTCCATTTTTAAAAAAATTAAAATAAAATAAAATTTTTGTAGGTATGATCAAAAATCAATAAAGCTTCGAATTTGTCTTGAATACAACACAGACTCATTATAAATTTAAAAATTATTGAATTATCCTTGAGAAAAAAAAGGCCGTAAAATAATTTTTGGTACCTATTCAATTTTTGTCAGAATGGGTTTATTTTATTTATACTAGGTATCTTATTAGTTATTACTTTTATGTGTAAAATGTATATTGTACTTTAAACATTTAAAATTAAATAGAGTTTTATTTACTTTTAGAGGTAAATAATGTTTTACTACAATTTGAATGTTGAAACTAATTGAAACAAAGTGATACATAGGGCAAAAAATTTAAATCTATCTAGGTTGATCCATATAAAAAAAATCAAAGTAAAAATTTAAAAACATAAATATAAAAATAGAATATTAGAATATTAAAAATAGAAAATTATTTTACATTTTTATATAATTTTACCAATACAACATTGTTGGCACATTAATACATTTAAAACAATTAGCTGTCATACCTGTTTTTTTTTTTTTTTTTTTTTTTTTTTTTTTTTTTTTTATATAGTAATTAAAATGTTATTGTTTTTTGATACCAAATATTATTTCCCAAAAATAAAATGACATTTTTTAAAATTAAATCATATTAGTATAAAACTATATTGTTATTAATTCTTGAAAATGCAAGTTTCTAGAATAGTTTAGTTAAAACAAAATAATATTTTTAAAAATAGGTAGATATATAATTATTTGTAAAATCTAAAGCGCATAACAAATAAATATATTTTATAGGTGTATAATATGTGAGAAATCATTCAGGAAAAAAAAAAAATCTAATTTCAAAATACAAGAAACTAGGTCTTGTCACATATTATACTATTTGCAAATAAAAACAAAAATTGGGTAATTACAATTCCATTAATTTTTTTTGTACATTTAATTGGAAGTTTTATTCAGCGTATCTAATTCTATAATACAATAGTGTGCCATGTGACTAATAAAAATGGTAGGTGGTAGGCTGTAAAATCATTATGTAACTGAAAAATCATAAACTATACTATCTATTGATTTCTTTATAACCACAGTAATAATTTAATCAATTCTTAATTGAGCTTTACCAATTTAAAATTCATAAATATAATCTATTTATATATTATATATAAGTAATAAAAAAATATTACAGTTAATTAATAATAATAATAATAATAATAATAAATTATTATTATCAAAATTTGTAAATATTAAGATATAGGTTGAAAATTTGATGGAAAATTAATAATACTGATAATATTGATAATAAACCTGTGGTAAATAAATAATTATAATAGATAAACTTATGTAATTGTTTGATTGTTCTGAAATATATTTAGGTGTAAAAGAATATTACTTGGAATATTATGAAGTTTGTGTATAATAAATAAATAGAAGTAACATAAATTTATAAATTTATATTTGTACATAAGTTTAAATGAAATTTGGATGTAGAGAAAAATAACCAAGGCAAGATGGATAGATTTGAAGAATAATGAGTGTTAGGAGAAATTCAAGAAAGAACTTGAATAATCCAATTAATAGATCACATCATCTAACATAAGACTTCATCAATAACATATTTGAAGGGAAATACAAGGGAAAAAACCTAGAGGAAGATTGAGAAAATTTTACTATGAAGTATTTAATGAAATGTCGATCTTTCCGTAAAATGAAGGATATTGCAAAGGATAGAATAGCTTCACTGACAAGGCTAGGTCTTTAGAAGTTGATGATAAATTCAGGCCTGTACTGACTACAATCAAAGGGCAGGGGAATACAAACATAAAGACGCCAAATTTTTTAGCTTTTTCAATAAAAATATTTGTTAATCTTTCATAACAAAGATGAGATAAATTAAGCACTTATTTAAAGTTCAAAATATTTTTAATACAATTTAATTTTTTAAATTAATTTTATGTTTATACAAACAAAAAGTTAACAAGATTATAAGTATCATATTTTATTCTTTGAAATTAATGAAATGAACCAGAGTTAATAATATACTACACATAAATTGTATTTTACAAAATGTAAATTATGTTTTATACAATATATATTTTGTTGTATTTGTTATTTACAAAAAAAAAAAAAAAAATTAAATCATAAAGTTTCTATACCTATCAAATTAGTTTTAATTAGTGCCAATACTGATTAATTAATTAATAATAATTTATAGGTATGAATTAAAAATTATTTTTATTATATTTTGGTCTAAAATTTTGATAAATTAACATTTATTGCAGACTAGTGTTTCTAAGATAATCAGTTAAAAAATTAAAGCCTTATATACTAAGTTATCAAGTTATAGTGTCATAAAAACAACTACTTATACTTTTTACAACATATGCTACTTGAAAATAAATTTCTTTACTATCCATAAAACATTAACAATAAATTTACATTTGTTGAACTTTATTTATTTATTAGATTTAAAATACCTACCTACCTATTTATTTACCTCAAAAATTGATCAAATATCAATAGGAACAAAAATTGATCACATACTATTTTTCGATTGAGTAATATTTCTGGTAAAAAAACTTAGGTATAATAAAATTAAAACAGTAATGTTATAGATATTTGCTGTTTTACCTATAATTTTTTTTTCGTTGTTTCCAATTATTTCTAATACCTCTTGGAAAATCAAAAAAAATCTTTCCCAATGCATTAACAAGAGAAATTTACCTTTCATACTCGCTTTCATAGTAAAACTAATAGATCTCCCGCTTTGTTCCGAAAATTATAATGTATAGCAGTTATAATTATAAGCATAACATTTTATAAAATAATATAAAACAAATAATATTGTTAAATCTATTAAAATATTTTAAATAATATGGGTAATTATTTCTTGATCACTTCAATTGGAGCAGTTTTCATTAAACGTCTTTTTTCCTTTTAATTGTTGTAATTGATCCACCATACATTAAATTCCCTGACTTTTCCCGGTTTCCCTGGCTTAAAAAGGAATTCCTAATATTCCCTGGTTTTACAGATTTATGGCAACCCTGAAGTTGTAGTAGAAATTCAGAGATAAATTATCTTTATCTATAAGTTGGATACTTAGCAAAAGTATCAAATATATATTATAATTAATACATTAAGATATTAGGTAGTTATTTGGTTTAGGTACTATTTTAATTAAACTAAATGAATGGCTGGAAGAACATATACCTATTTTAAAAATTAATATGTTTTAAAATAAATGCAAATAATCATAGTCATAAAAATTCAATTCTTCAAATTTAATTGTGTTTACATTATTTAAGTATATTATGTCTGATAATCATACATTTAAATATTGTTAAAAGATAATACTTACATTCTTTTTTGAATAAACAAATATAAGAATTATCAATTGATTAGGTGTAAGTAGATATATTCGATATAGTAAAAGTGCAATAATTATACAAAGTATCATATACAATGTATCAAGGAATTATTTATTAAAATGATGTGTAAATAAAACCTTATGTTATTATTTCAATTTAAGTAGTTTATTGCCACATATTTAAGTGTTCAATAGTGTTTAACTAAATAAAAGGTACTTACATTCAAATTTCGTTACTGTAACTAGTTGTGAATTAACTTTGGTGTGAGCTCTGAGTGTTCAATCAAACAATAATAAATGTTTTAATTTAAATAAACAACAGAAATATTAAACTTAATATTCTTCAAAAAAATTATAAAGTTGTTAAAGTTTAAATGTAAAAATATTAAATTTCTACACAAATAATAAACAAAAAACAGAACATTATACTTTTCAGAAGAAAATTTAATCCAAGAAAACAAACAATAACTTTAGCTGTATATATTGCTGTTACTATTAATTATTGATTAAATCGAATTGTGTACTTTGTATCAAATAGGTTACATAATTAATATAGTTTATAACACCTAATTAGGTAGGTACATACAAACCAGAATCTATATTACTTTTTACTATACCTAATCATTACCTATTATATTCATAAATTATTTTAAAAGAAACTGTTCATAATAGTAACAATAGTAATAGTATATAGATATTAAATAGTTTTCTAAGTTCTTACTTTGGTATTCTGATTAGATATTGCATTGGACCATTTTAAAATAAATCACTAAAAATGTAATATTAAAAAAAACCGTAATTGTGAGCAAATTATTATAGTTTGGAATAACTAACTATAATAATAAATATAAAATAAATAAAATATTTTTTTGAGATAAAAAAAAAAAAGGATCCATCTAAAAATTAACTAAAACTATTAGGTCTATGACCTTTGATCTGGGTAAATAAACTGATAATGAAAAATGAAAATAATAATAAAATCCTGTGATATTGGAAATCCTAGAGCGTTATCTGCTTAGTATATGTTATCAATATAAGAATTAATCAGTGATACCGGTGAACGGGAATTATTTCATTAAATTGGTACTCGGTAGCCTATATTTTCTGTAACGGTAACGGCGGCGTTCTGGATTACCAGAACGTTTCATGTTATCGATCGATCCGCCGCTTTCTCATACAGCTAGTGGACCGATTGCTTACCGTTGCGCATCGATTCAGAAATAAGGCTCGGGTGTCTACGAGATTTCCAGTGTTTTGGTAATGGCGTTTGACGACAACAATAACAATGTAATATATGTATAATCAACAGACTACGTTAACTCGTTAACCATAAAACGATTCATAACAATATCAACATCGATTCTGGTACGTCGACGGACGTTTTAAGGTATTGGTTTACATTTTGTTCGGTCGAATGGTGCGGTCAACTGCCGTTTCATCGTTCATGCGTTCATCCAGTTCGCGTCGTGTTCGGCGTATCGGATGTGTGACTTTGACATCCCCGTGAACATTTACACATAGACAAGACACAACCACATATCCATTTACGTTTCTAAAGCTTACTAAAGTTGTAGAATTGGGGCCGCTTCGACAAACGTCTGAGCTACCTGCCCATATTTGCTGATCGATAATATTGTACGTGTGAACTGTGAAGGTAAGACTATCAAAATAAATAATTGTTTAATAGCCGTTCGCAAATCATCCACTCGATGGAAAAAATATTGTGGTAAAGTCCGCTTTTGGAAATCTGTTATTGTAGTTAACAGGTATATTTGCGAACGACCGCTTACTACATACGTTTACTTAATGTTAATTATAGTTTAATCGCAGTTTGGTATTGGATTATTAATTTAATTTTTTATATTTTGATTTTCTCTCAAACAGTATTACACATTGGTTTTATTTATCTCGTAATATGAATTTCCTGAGGTATTGAACAATAATTTTCATTAAGTTACTGAAAAATGTAGAAAATTATGTAACTTATTTAATTTACATTTATAGCCGAAGACTCGAACATTAGTCGATCCTAGGTTTGACTGTGTCTAACTTAAAATGTACACATTTAATCTGATGATATTCTATGCGGTTTTTTCTGTTAAATTTTCTAAACATGACATATATTTCCTATATGGGATTCGCACATTTAAGTTGTTGATGTCTGAACACATTTTTTTCTCTTGATTGTACAAACATATACCTAGAGGTTTATTTCATTATGAACAAATAAAATCAATACCTAAACCTCTTTATGATATAAGTATTTCATTATCACTATCTATCACAATTATAGATATTATATTTGCTTGTGTGACAAATTAAAGAGAATTTAAGAATGTTGAATCA
The DNA here is from genome assembly GCA_902439185.1 of Cinara cedri. Taxonomy (NCBI): domain Eukaryota; kingdom Metazoa; phylum Arthropoda; class Insecta; order Hemiptera; family Aphididae; genus Cinara; species Cinara cedri. Next base: position 773,652 of record CABPRJ010001441.1, read on the forward strand.
AAACTTTTTAACAATGTGTCATGAAACTTGAAATGGCACACTCCCAAAAAACAGTGCTAAAACCTAGTGGGTAGGTACCTACTGTATTAAAACATTTGTGTTTTGGCGATTAACCTGTTCACATGATTTTAAAGCATTTAATTCTTTTACTTGAGCATTTATTTATTCTTTATACTATATAACTATATAATGATATTTATTTTAAAAGTATAGATCAGTGGTTTTCAACCTTTTTAACAATGTAGCACACTTATTCTCCTACAAAATTTTCGCGGCACACCAATTCATATAATACGTGAAGCATATATTTTTTAATATAATATATATACACATATATACATATTTAGGTACACTGTTTACAATCTACTGTATTAGATGGTTAATTATTATGAAATAAATTAATACAATGATGAAAAAATGTGTTGGCAGAAATATTTATTTTTAAAAGATAATAATGTTCTACATGAAATATAAATTTACCGATTAATGAGATTGTTGTGCTTGACGTGTGGAGCACAAACGTTTTATTCTAGAACGAACAGTCGACAAGCTAACTCTCAGTTCTTCTTCTACGGATCTAAGTCGTTCTCTTTTTTTACTTTTTATTATTGTGACTGCTGAGAATCCTTGTTTGCATAGATATGATGTGGAGAATGGTAGTAAAATTTTTATTGCTTTTATAGATATTTCAGGAAATTCTGCTTGAGCATATATCCAAAATTTGTTAACTGTCATTTTTTTAAATTTTAACCTATTAATAGATTTATCCCGGCAAACTTCAAGGGCGCTCGGGGCACACCAGTGTGCCGCGGCACACCGGTTGAAAAACACAGGTATAGATTAAATTGTTTTATAATTTTCACAAATTCTATAATTCATGAATAAAAGACCAGATTATTATGCAATGTGCTTATTCAACAGGCTTTTGATACTTATTTAATTTTTTTGTTCTGTTTGAGTGTGTTTTTTTCTAAGAACTCGCTTTTAATTTTAACATTGCATACAGGTTGTCGCTTTGTACACGTTTTTTACCCCTCATCCATACAAAATTTAAAAATTGGCTTACTTGATTATTATTATTATGATTTTATTAAATATACTGAAAACCAAAATGTTGAATTAGAAATTTTGTTTAAATAAAAAAAATATGGGAAAAAAGTACTGGCTAGATAGACTATATACTGTAATACTATAGTGCTATGTACTATAAACCAGCGGTACTGAACCTGTGGTATGTGAAGAAAAAGTGAAAAAAAGTTATTACATTATTGTCATAATGTATTTCAGCGATTCAACTGTGGTCCATTACTATTGGTTAATATTGACTATGAGATATTTTTTAAAAAAAAAGGTATTGGTATGGGTAAAGTTTTTGGTTGAGGTGTACATCAAAAGTTAAAAACTGTTGATGTAGTTCATTAATTCATTAATAGTTTTGAACATATTTAATTTTACTTTTATGTCTTAAAAATTATGTAAATTTAATAATAAAAAGTTCCTTACATGTAAGGTGTAAAAATAAAAAAGAAGTGTTAATAACCTTGTCACATACCATTTATGTGAAACATTTCAAAATGTATAAATGGCAAGTGAATATGAAAAGGTTGAGAACCGCTGATATAGATTGTTAAAACTTTATTGATAACCAAACTACATAACTGTTCTTTTGGTATAGTTATCAAGAAATTTGCCAATGTAAGGTGCATAATGTAGATTTCCCTTTAAAAAGTAACCCAGGGTGGGTTTTAAAAATTTGTGGGAAAATTTGCTTTACTAACCTATTTAAGAATGAGACAATTCGAATAAATGAGTAAATTGGTTTACTGGTTATCAGCATAACCAGATGGTTACCAATTAGTGATTATCTCTATCTCAAACTTGATATTTTCCCTTATTTAATTTGTTATTATCAGAGATTTTTAACAATTAAAATCTCTGGTTATTACATTATTATTAATATTATCATGGCTGTATAAAATTCTAAATATACATGTTTATTTATTATTTTAATTTTATATTTTATTTATCGTTTTTAATTATCATAATACTCAAATTCGAAAAATAAAAGAAGAAATTAAAAAAAAAAAAAAAAAAAAAAAAAATTGGCATCCATTGCAGTTAATGAACTTAACCTAACTCATGGATTGTTTTACGCTCCACATCAATTTTAAAATGTTCTTCGGTAAAAAAAAAACACTTATTACACATCTGAAGTCTAACTTTAATAACAATAATATGCTTACATAAAAGATTATATTTATTTTAGATTCTAATATAATTCTACTTTGATATGACGTATTTTTGTTATTTTTTTTTGTGTGAACAACTTTTATACCAGAAATTTCACTCCAATCATCAACTTTAGAGGTAGTGGTTTCTAGTAAAAAATATTTGTCTTGTTAGTACAAAGAGGAAGTTATTTTTTGATTTTGTTTATAATATTCTTAATTATGAGGAAAATTCTAGGCAAAATGTTAGAGAATTGTTACACAGTAATGGTTTTTGTTATTTGAAATTAAATTTTACTGAATACTTATTATCTAGTATTATTATATTATTATACAGTGTGTCCCACCATATTCAACGGATTTTTCTAGCACTGATAATATTAAATATTTTTTGATGTTTTTATTTCAATTAGTTTGTTTTCGAGGGGGACATCAATTTGAAGAAAAATTAAATTTAAATGTTTAACCGTTAGGTAAACTTCATGAATAATAGGTTTATCTCTTTCAAGAAAATTAATTTTTGAAGTTTACATGGGATCAAAACATTTTCCATTCGTAATTACTTTTTCTAATTATGTATTAAAATTTCAAAAAAAAATTGACTAGTGTCTGTTTAGAAAAATAATATTTATGATTAATATAAGTTCAAAAAAAAAATTGAATGGGAATTATCTATAAGTATTTGAATTGTGAAGAAATTCCTCAGTGATCTATTTAAATAATGGAAAATACAATTTCTTAAAATTAGCCTTATACTTTAACTATTAGGTACTTGTATGAATACTTCTTGTTTCTGCTGTTAATATTGGTATTTTTTTGTCACTTTATTCGTTTTGTATTGCATTTTTTCATTTTAATCGCATTTATCACTGTATAAAATAAATCACAAAATTTACATTGTCACAAAGATTTTTTGATTTAAATTCAGACTTTTTGTCATTTACTCGTATATTGTTGACAAAGCATCACTATCAACTGAACTCTGCTTAGAATCGTTTTTTCGTTAGCAATGGTTTATCGTTACTTACAGATGTACATTAAATTCCTGTTTACTTTTTTACCTTCCCAACTTAACTATAATAGTGGCTCTACACATCTCCATTATGTATGAAGTCCTTAAGCTTATAAATTTGTACATTTTTAAAAATTTTGTATGCAATTCAAATGTTCACAAGTTGGATTTCATGCTTTTCACCAATAAATGAAACACTTGTCAATAACTATTTAGAGAATGTTATACCCGCCTCCACTGTCTTAGTCCAACGACTGGGTAACATGTAAATCAATGTTTACACAGAATAAGTAAAACTAGCTTAATTTTTATTTTAGAGTAAAAGTACCTATTATGACATTTTTAGAGAACAATATTTTGGAAGGAATGTCATAGAGTTTTTGAATTATTCAAAATATACAGTTCGATATAAAAGATACAAAAACCTTTTATTTTTTACTTTTTAAATAACTGTAACTTTTTTAATAGTTCATAATTAAAAAAATACCAATGTCATTCCCTCCAAAATATTGTTCTCTAAAAATGTCATAATAGGTACTTTTTACTCTAAAATAAAAAATTAAGCTAGTTTTACTTATTCTGTGTAAGTATTGTTTTTCTATGTTACCTGGTAGTTTAACTGAGACAGTAGATGAGGGTATAACGTCCTCTTAAGGTCGCATGTTAAGGTAATTATTAAGACACTTTTATACTCTTATAATGAAACATTTTAAATATTTTCAATTGTAGGATTATTTATTTTTGATTAAGAATTTCAATATTTTATAACATTCATTTTAGATTCTGAGTGGAGCGAGGAATGTATTGATTTTAGAATGACGTTTATCATTAAAATGGAATAAACCGAGATAAAAACATGGGAAAAACGAGAAAATAGATACAATATACTAAACAAATATTAATAAAGAAAATATATAATGCTTATGTAATTATTTTACTTTAATATGACATATATGTATATTGTTGAAAAAGCAGTATTATCAACCTCATTTTTTCATTCTCAATGGTTAATCTTTGCTTACAGATGTACATTAATGATAACCTATAACTATACTCGTGACTACTCGCCCTCATTGTCCTAAGACAGCTCTTTTAAGCTTCTTTAGCCTTTTAAGTACCTATTAATACATTTTACATTTAGTATTGTTTTTAGTGAATACAGCCTAAATGATAACGTAATTTATGCTATTGAATGGCAATAATAACAATATTTATCTACTGTTTAGTAATAAAATAATACCAAAATTGTATTCATCTTCCTTATTGACAGAAACTAATTTTGAGACTATTAAAAATTTACTTTCATCATAATTTTCATGAAATTTGGGGGAGAGGTTGAACTCCTAAACCCCCCTCCCTTGTACACGCACCTGCTTTCATTTTAATTTAATTTAACAATTCTCGTGTTAATAAAATATGGACATACTTCACATAATTCATGGGCCAATGTGGTATGTTAGAAGTTTAAAAAGGTAGGATATAAAGTGGAATTTCATGGATATCTATATTCTGTGCGCAACAATTAGTCATTGCTTAACGAAGAATGATTTTGAGCAGAGTTCGGTTTTACGTTTTTTGAAAGGTTGTAATATTTACGATTTGAAAATAATACTCTTCGTAAATTGTCTGTTTTAACTAGTTTTTCTCATTTATTATGAAAACTCCTTAGAAAATCAATAAATTAACTTTTTTAATAAACCATCCCACTCCAATTTCATTTCGGAAAAAGTGCTACATTTGAAAATCTGAGCAAAATTTTTGGTAGATAAGTTGTTTACGGATTTAAAAAAAAAAAAAAAAAACATCATTGTAAAATCAAACTAATATCACTATACAAAGTATTATCTGATTAACAAATAAAATTGTAGTAATAAAAAAGTACTTTAGATAAAATCACTATTATTCCAATAATTTCAAGTTAAAAATAAAATGCTACTGGTGTTGTAGCAAAACAATTCTTAAATCATAAATTTAAGTAAATAGTAAATTAGGTATACTTAATATTTATGATTTTTTTTGTTTGGTTAGTTTATTTTATATTTTTTATAAGTACCTACATAATTTACTTCATTGCGTCTTTAACCTTAAGCATATTTTAAGACACTCATTATCTCTGAAAGTGTTAACTTTTTCGGAATTATCATTTAGAACATTTAAAAATTATAGTAGCTATAAAATATGATATTACTCTTTTTTTTTTGGTCATCTTTATTTTAAGGTGGAAAACTACTGTTACGGTGGTACCTACTTTGGATTTTTAAATGACAACCTATAATACAAATGAGAAATCTTTGGTAATCACTGGGAAAATTATGGTATTCTGGAATCTGGTGTACACATTATTCATAGGTGATTTACACTCTGGGTTTTACTATGATGTGTGTTTTTGTATTTTTTGTATCTGTAAACAGTTCCTAGCAAAATAAGAAAAATGTAACGGTGAGCAAAGAAAAAAGGAAAAATGCCCAACCTATCTGTTGGTCATTCACTCATAAGTTTATTATAAAAATATTAAATTTACAGAACTTTATAAATGTTTAAATGTTGACCCTGTAGTCTTGGCGTCATTGGTGCATGAGTTCCTCTTGCACCCTCCTCGGCACGGCCCTATCAGTAAACAGCTTTTCTGAAAGAAAATTTCACCCAGTTGGTACATTAGATAGGCCATTTTTCTTCCAAGGAGTTTTCAAAATAATAGATACAACTACAAATATGTTTGGCACACTGTGGTTTTACTGATTTTGTTGTTTTCAATTTTTTACAAACCTTGTTTTCTACCAGAAATATTGCTCCAATATAAAAACAACAAAGGGCCCTTTTTGTTGCAATTTTAATCCAGTTGGTGATTGAGAACGTTATTTTTTGATTTTACCTGTAGTTTTTTTAAATATCTGAACAAAACCGAAAAAAAAACTGTCCTAGGATAATGAGGACGGGCGTAGCCGCTATTAAAGATGAGAACTTAGGAAGGTAGTTGAAAAGAAATTTAATGTATGTCTATTTGCAATGAATAACCATTGCTAACGAATACACGATTCTAAACGGAGCTGGTTGATTGTTGTATTCCTTTGCCAACAATATATATGCCATATTATGGTAAAATATACATATAAAAATAAATATATTTTCTTAAATAATATTTATTTAATATTGTACCTATTTTCCCGTTTTTCCTACATTTTTCTCAGTTTTCCCCAGTTTTTCCCAGATATTATAAAAATTGATTGGAAAATAAAAATATGACCTCTATAAAATACCGTGTAGATAAAATTTCCTTTCAGAAAATGTGTTATACTTGACACATCGGAGTAAGATTTCTGGTAAAAAAAGTTTGCATAGCAAATCAGGAGGGGGTATTTTTCGATTAAAATAGTCCGAGCGATCGATGATTTGGGTTTCTACGTACACCCAAAATTTATTATCCCTGTTTAGATAAATGGTAAAAAACAAATGTAAATAAATTTTTTTCCAAACTCTGTTTTGAACTCGCGATCTCTATGATGACCGTAGGTAAGTGTCACTATAAGACAACACTATACATTCCCTATGATTGACAATATAGAGTTATTTAATATAACATATAAAATTCGCATAATATCAGAACTTCAAAAAACTAAAATTTCGAAACTATATCCGCCCTATTCTGATTTCCCCATCGTTCTTAAATCGGCAGTATATAAATATGTTCAAAACAAAAAAATTTAAAAATTATTAGATTTGTTCCACATAATTTTTACTCGAAACGATTTTCGCCAAAGTTTGATATTTAATATTAAAATTCCTTAATAAAAAATTACTACATTAAGCTCAAATGTTTTGTTTAATCACAAAGTATGACTTTAAAATAAACCTTATGTTAATTTTTCAAGCATTTCTGTTTAGTCTAACAATTTTACCACAGAGTAGTACCTACTGAATAAAAATAAAGTATACAAATCGCAAAATTAAAATGTCTATAAATAGCTCAAAAATGGTTAAAAATATTTCGGCTTTCTTTTTTCCTGTGAACAACTTTTCTACCAGCATTTTTGCTCCGATTTACAATAATAATAGCACTTTTTCTGAAAGAAATTTTAATGGGAAGCTACTTTAAGGATATCATTTTTTGATTTTCCCAAATGTTTTCCTGCAAATATGAAAAACTGGGGAAAACGTAGGAAAAGCAGTACAATATTAAACAAATATTTTTAAAGAAAATATTTAATGCCTATTTAATTAATTTACCATAACATAACATGTATATTGTTGACAAAGCATCACTATCAACTAAATTCCTCTCAGAACTGTTTTTTTTTTGTTAGCAATGGTTTATCATTGCTTAAAGATATACATTATATTCCCTACCTTCTTAACTTACCACCTACAACAGTGGCTTCACCTGTCCCCATTATCCTAGGACAGATTTTTTCATTGTACTTTCCACAGTAAACTTAAGCATAGTTATGCTGGGTTAGAATAGTTTTATGACTATGTTTTTAAATTTCTTATTTTATAACATCTTACAATGTAACTATTTAGTTTAAATTTACCTATCAGACTCATTATTTAAATTATTTTTAGCATTTTTTTCAAGATGTCCTCAAAAAAACATTTTACTCCTAAAATCATGGTCTTCAGACCTACTTGGAGTGAATTCCAAAATTTTAGTAACTACATTTCTTATATGGAGTCACAAGGAGCACATAAAGCTGGTGTTGCTAAAGTATGTAATCATAAATACAATACAATTCTTTGATTTTTAAATTTGTTTTACAGCTTTTTAATATTTTGATTTTAGGTTATACCACCTCCTGAATGGGTGCCAAGGAAAAGGAGTTATCTGGAAGATGATATACTGAATATAAAAATTCCAGCGCCAATCTGTCAAGTAATAATGAGTTTAAATACTTAAACACTTAGTTTAGAAACTATTTATATTAATTATATTAATTTTAGGTGGTCCAAGGTAAACAAGGCTTATATCAACAACTTAATATACAAAAAAAACCTATGACAGTAGCAGAATATAAAACTATGGCAGAATCTGAAGAATACAAGACACCGGTTCATTTCGATTATGGAGATTTAGAAAGAAAGTACTGGAAAAATATTGTCTACAAATCTCCATTATATGGTGCAGATGTATCAGGATCAATAACTGATAAAGATGTTGATGTATGTTTTTGTAGAAATATACCTATCTGTAGTGTGAACAAAAAGAGAATGCTAATAGTAGTACTTCAAGTTTAAAATATTCATGAATGTATAGAAAATTAAAATGATAAAGTTATAAAATATCATCATATTATGATGACATTTTCTGCAAATGTAGTTAATACTAAATTGATGTACAGAAATATATTTGCGAAAAAAAAAAATAATATTAATATAATTAAGGCTCTAGTCGAGATACTAATAATATAAAATGAATTATTTTATTTTTATCATGAACATTTTTATTAGGCTTTACCTAATTTGTTTTACTCTATATTTTTTTTTGTTTACACAAACCTAATTCATGAGATGAGAGTAGTATAATATTAAGAACCCTTGGTTTATTATATAAATGTACTCTAGGTTAATTTATTTTGAATGTAGTTAAATTTATAAAAAAACATTTTAATTTAATTCATTTAAATACACATTTTATTATTGAATAAAGGTGTGGAATATCAATAAGCTGGGTACAGTATTGGACTTTGTGAATGAAGATTATGGAATTAGTATAGAAGGTGTCAATACAGCTTATTTGTATTTTGGTATGTGGAAAACGTCTTTTGCGTGGCATACTGAAGATATGGATTTGTATAGTATAAATTATATTCATGAAGGCTATCCAAAAACATGGTACTATAATTACTTTTATATTTTGAAATGCTGTTAAATAATATTAAAATTTATTTTAGGTATGCAATTCCCCCAGAGCATGGGCGTCGCTTAGAAAGATTAGCTAATGGTTTTTTCTCAACCGATTATACCCAGTGCCCGGCATATCTTCGACATAAAATGACTGTTATATCACCCCATCTGCTAAAGCAGTATTCTATACCATTTAATAAAGTAAGGCACTAATGTTTATTTAAGGATTATCGTTAGGAAGATCAAACTTTTTTAGTCAACACATTTTATATTTATATGGTTTTCATAAGGCATATTGTTCTTCGGAAATTTGTATTTATAGTTTAATATTTAGTTTTATGATAATTATCAAGTAAATTATAGCTTTTAATTTTCATACACAATACAAAAGAATAAAATAAATTTATTGAATAATTTTGTAAATGTATATTGTTGGTAGTATAAATAATTGTACTTATTTATTATAATAGGTTTAATGTTAACTAAATATTATTACCGTCATATTATATTTAAAAAGAAAATTCAAATACATTATGTAATATTTATCTGTTTATTTTAACTGTTCTGCATTAACACCAACTTGAGAAATTTCAATTAAAACCTCCAGACGATAAACAGGAGAAGCACCACTTTCAGCAATATTGCGTTTTTCAGTGGAACATTGAGACATGGGTTTAATTTAATATATTTCATAACTTGAACATTTTTATTGTGTTTAAATATAGCTTGGGGCTCGATTTAAGTGAGTTAAATTTAGTTTTTGTCTGTGTAACAACAGGACATGTGTATATTCTGTCATAATAATATGGTTCCTAATTGCTGTAAATATTTTCCACGGTTATATTATTACACCACGTTTATATCACTATTTCATTTTTATAGATAAATTTTGTCTGTGTTTATGATATCATTTACCATTTAGTTAACATAATAATATTTTCCGAGTGCGTGTTTGAAACCTGTGAATTCGCCCCCCCCTCACGATACCCGAATTGTGTCTATGCATAACAATATTAAAAATTTAAGGTCAGATGCCAAAATTCCAAATTCAAATTTTATTTTAAAAATGATAATAGGTTTATTGATTTGAAAAGACAAGTGGAACAACTGGTCTACATGTATAATTTCACCAATACGTATAGAAAATGTAAAACATGGTAAGTTGATTTTTAAATGCCTCTCTTGAAGAGTATGTGCAGTGGCGCTTGTCCCGTTGTTCGTTCGGAGGCTTCAATTTGATAAAATACAATAAAAAATAATAATGGTGACTAATGTATTGGTTTGGTATGTAGGTATTACTTTTGACAAAATTTGATTATAACAATATTGCATTAGCCTTATATTTTTAAATGATTTTAATGGAAACATATCTGTAGTTTAGAAATAAACTGGCTACTAAAATTATGTTTATTATTGGTTTTTCTTTTTGAAAATTGATAAAAAAATTTGATTTTCGGAAACGGAAAAAAATGTGTTTATTATATGGAGCGTAAACTAGATTATTTTTCAATTTCAAATATCTAATTACATAAGTTATTATTATGTATATTGTATTTTTATGTAGTTCTATTAGTATATTATATTACATTCGCATTAAATTTGAACATATTTTTAATGATTTTAGATAACCCAAGAGCGTGGAGAATTTATGATAACTTTTCCTTTTGGATATCATGCTGGTTTCAATCATGGCTTTAACATGGCTGAATCTACAAACTTTGCATCACCGCGTTGGGTAGAGTATGGAAAACGTGCTTCACAATGTCGTTGTCGTCAAGATACAGTAAAAATAAGTATGGACACGTTTGTTAAACGTTTACAACCTGAAAAGTATGCAATGTGGCTTCAAGGGAATGATGTTGGTTGTCATCCTGAAGATCCTTCACGTTCATTTGCAGCACCTCTTCCTAGTGAATGTGATATATTATGCAACAAGAAGTAAATATTTTGAAAACAATATATCTAATTCATAGTGAATAAATTTGAATGTAATAAATAAATCAAAAAATATTTTTCTTTTTATTGAAATATATTAAAAAGTAAAATATAAAAAAATTAATATAGTACATAGTAGTGGTTCCAAACCCAATTGTGGGCTCCGGGCCATATGGTACTTTGCAGTGATGATGAAATTCAATGTATCAGAAATCTTCTTGAAAAAATGAAAATATCAAGTGAATGAAAAGGATTTGTTGATAAAACTATCATGTGACTTGACAGAAATTGTATTTAAAACTACAAAATTAGTTCTATTCTGGCTAAGTGTTGGGCAACACTATCCAACAAAGTGTCGAAACTGCATTAATATACTTGATGATAGGCTTTTTGTCAACCTATCTGTGTAAAATATAATGCAATATAATAATATAATATCAAATATAATTTTTGAAAAATAAATATGGAAATAAAATGAAAGTTAAGAGTGATTTAAGGTTAAAACTATCAAGTTTTAATCCTGATATTGACTCATGGGGGGCAATGTCAAAAATCATATCAAATTATTTTAATTTTGAGCAAGAGATTGGTTTTACCATGTTTTTTTTTTTTTGTCTGTGAAAACAACTTGATTAGAAATTTAGCTCCAATCAAAAATTATTGAAAACTTTTTTGTGAGTAAGATGAGTGGTTGGTAAGTTTTTTTTTTGATTTTCCATTTAGTTTTCTTAATAATAATTGACCAAAACCGGGAAAGAACGAGAAAGTTTACGACAATAATGGTTATATTATTTTCAACTTCATATTTTTGAAATAACTTAGTTAAAAATATTCATAGAAACATGAAATTTTAACAAAAATCATATATTTGTTTTTTCTAGACTAATTAAAATTGTTGAGGTATTTATGTAGTTTTTGTATCTAGGTTTTTTCATACATTTTTATTTGGTAGAGGTACTATGTCGATGTAATTGTTTGACCAAACAAAAATACTTGCCAATTTAACAAGTGTTTTATAAGTTGTATTTAGTAATAAAAAATAAAGTAGTTTATGTAGTCATTTTTTTTTTTTTTAATATAATAAGAGTTGATTTCAAATTTTAACAAAAATTACTAAAATTTTAAATATATAATCAAACTTTTCTCGAAATAGTTTTTTGTTAGCAGTAGTTAATCTTTGCTGACAGATATAAATTAAATGCCTTAATGTATCCTATCTTTCCTATGTCTCATCTACATCAGTGGCGAACCTTCCAGCAGTGTCGCCTCTTTTAATTTTGATGTCTTGTCTTCATAAAGAAATTGTTTTTTAATTTGTCTTTTAAAATATATTTTTCTAATTATTTAAATATGTATATAACATTTTTTATATGTTTTACTTATGCATTAAGTTAATGGGCCTTTCTTTAGTGCTTGATCAAAATGTGTTAAGTAAAGAAATAATAACATTTTAGTGGAGTTTATTAATTTTTTTTTCTATTTTTCATCAAATCTAAATTAAAGTTCAATCTAAGTTAAAAGAAAAAATATGATTTCATTGATTTTAATGACTAATCATAGAAAGTTACTTGTCATATATGTGTATTAGTTTAAGAAAAAATGTATTATTAAACACTACCTTATTTAGAAATAATACACAGAGCTGAATCTAATAAATATAGAAGTACATTTTTATATTTTACTCCTTCAGGTCATAATAAATTCATTGAATCATTAAACAACTTTGAGATGATTTTATGGTTGCATTTGTCCAACTGCTCACAATTTAAGGGGAATATATTATTTAGAACTAAGTTTACCAACAATAACATTATCTACATAACTACTATCTGCAACAGTTGATTCATCAATAGAAACCCAAATGCAAATGGGTCCATTCTGTGTATTTTGTCTAATCGTAAAATCAAAGTTAAAATCTATTCATAAATTACATCACATATTTTTTCTTATAGTACTTTAATCTGGAATTTCTTGCTAGTATATTACTCTTAAAAATCTTTCAATGCTAAATTTTTTAGTTTATAAATCGGAATGTCTGAATAAATAAATGCTCTGCATAAATTATTATAATATGTTGATAAATTTTATACTCAGTTATAGATAGCGATGATTTTAAAAAATGTTTTAATTTAATGCTCTTTGTTGTGTATATGTTTTTGTAGTAAAAATATGTTAACTTAGTTAAAAAAATTGTTCTATTGATATCGCTTTTTGACAACATTTTCAGTACACAGTTTTAAAAACTGACACTATTTGTATGTAAGAAGATAAAAAAAGATCAGCTACGATGTAAAGAATACCACTTGATCAGCAGTACCTAGGAATATACTGAAAATTTACCAACTTATCAACATTGTTTATGGTAGCGGCATAAAAGCACGTAAATGCCATTTAAATAACACAGATTATTTTTGCCGTCATTGATAGTCGACAAAATATCAAAAATTATTCAAATATTTATAAAATAGTCTTGTACTTCTTACCAAATATAGACAATAAATTTGTGTTTATTTCAATTAGAATAATCTAAATTATAACATTTTTTTATCATATTAAAAATATTTGATTACAATGAAATACATTCCCAATAATTATTAAATTTGTTGATTTTATTATTATTATTATTTTTTTTTATGTATAGCAATGCTGGTATTCCAAAAGTGTATGTTGAAGCTGGAAGAAAACGCCATCCTGTAACACACAAACTTCCAGATTCTGAAACTGATGATCCATCCTATGCAAATAGATCTGTATATGAACCTCCTGTAGAAGTTAGAGAAGCTATAAAAAAATTGGACGACAAAGAATTTGAACTCCATGAAGAAGAACTTGATGATGAACAGAGAGAAGTAATGGAAGATATATGGATAAAAGCTGAAGAAATGGGTAAGAAATAAAATTAAAAATGTAAAATGTATTTATTCTTTGACCCAATTAAGTCATTTTTTTTTTTTTTTTTTTTTTTTTTTTGTAGAACCTAAAGAACTTTCTTATAATAATTTAAAATCTGGACTTAAAAGAAAAAATGAAATTTTGAAAAATCTTGATTTTACGAGTGACAGTGATTATAGTTATAATTCAGAAAAGAAAAAGAAAAAGAAAAAGTCAAAAAAGAAAATCTGTAAAAAAAATTCAAAATCAAAAAAATCCAAAAAAAAATCAAAGGAATTAACAAAGGAATATAAACCAACTAAAATGTTACCCATTATTCCATCACCTGTTATGCCATCATTAGATATTCAACCACCAGTTATCAATAGCTTCCCCAATGAAGTCAGTGACGGATCTATACTACAACAACATTACACTTCTCATTTAAAACGAAAATATGAAGAAAGTCAAAGGGAAAAACATTTTAAGGGACATAAAGATTTAGAAACAATTTTTGGAACAAACAGTAATGTAGATATTTCAGTGCATACAAACAAAAGTAAAAATATGTACAAAGAACTAAAACCATTGTCGCCAATTATGTTTGATAACTTGTCTACCAACTCACTTAAATCATTTGATAATACTACAGTAAATTTAGTACCATTATTGAATTTTAAGTCCGGACAACAGCGTGTAAATGTTGAAAAACTACCTCCTGAACCTATACTTCTAAAACCACATGGAAAAGATAATGGCATTGTTGAAGGTGTGTTTCAGTTACTTAATTAAAGTATTGTTAGAAAAATTTTAATGATTAGTAATTTTTTAAGTCTGTGGAAGTATTTGAGCATTCTGGTATCTACTTTACCACAAGCATTCCCCATTTGTGATTGGTCCATTTAAATTATGTAGCTTTTGTTGTAAGATATCGATACATCAAAAAATTGTTGATGGATTGGTCGGTGGCCTTAACCATTGTTGTCAAATTTAATTATGATAATTACGAAAGAAATTATTTGCACTTTTTTATAATTTTTTCTCTGTGGTTTTGCTTAGTATACTCGTATTTTATTTTTAAAACTATCATCAGTTTACAAAACTATGATAAATCAATTTTACATTGATAACAGCAACACAATATTTCTGCGTGTCTTCTATAAGTTAAGTGCAATAAATTTAAATTGATCTGGTGCCAAAGTGGATTTAAGAATGATATTTTGCAGGATGAAATTATATTTATTAAAGATTTCTATATTGTATATAAAATAGTTCCATATAAACTAATATACATTTGAACTTAGTTGTAAACTATTCGGTGGTATTTTTCCCCTTCTATTGTATCAATAGTTATTTGTTGCCTTTTATATTGGGCATTTTTTTTTTAAACTCGGTTTAATTTCATATTGATCATTTAAATACCTATTATAAGTAATTTATTTTATATTTGATACTAATCTGCCAATTAAGAATTAATAATGTAATACATTTTTATTGGTAGTTTGAATTATAATATAAACGACTTTTTGAAAAACCACAATTACTAATAACAAATCAAGCGACATCTAATATGTGTTATGTGGATAAAATATGATTCTATATAAGTGTATATATGTATTCAAGATAATATATATGAATCATAAAATTTAATCATATTTTTGCTATATAACAATGTTTCATCTTAAGTACATTTCTTTTGTAGGATGCTATTTATTTATTTTGTTTTAGATATTGAAATTTGTTATATATATTCAAACATTCTATTACCAAATTATTATTTTTCGCCACACAAATACTGCTCTACTACTTTCCTTCTGCTTAAACTTAAAAATGGTATATTTAATAATTAATTCTGAGTTTCGTGTAAAATTAAAATATAAATTAGACTTGCAAAAACAATATAATATTAAATTGTGTGTATATATATATATATATTAGATTCTAAGGGAGCGAAGAAACTCAACGTTTAATAATGTTTATTTTTTTTTATCTGTGAATAACTTTTCTACCAGAAACATTGCTATAAATTAATAATGACAGCACTTTTTCTTAAAGTAAATCTGACGGGGGGGTGTGCTTTAGGGAGGTTATTTTTTAATTTCCCCAAGAGTTTTCCCAGTAAATGGGGAAAATCCAGAAGCACCGAAAATAGGTACATTATTAAACAAATATTATTAAATGTTTAATTTTAATTTTATTGCAACTATTTTGACATATATATTGTTGACAAAGCAAAAATATGAACTGAACTCCACTCAGAATTATTTTTTCGTTAGAAATGATTAATCATTGCTTACAGATATACATTAAATTCTCGTCTATTTCTTACCTTCCCAACTTCCCTGCAACAGTGGCTGCACTCATCTCCATTATCCTAGGATAGCTTTTATGGTATACAAATATACTTTTTGTTTCCAGTAGCAAGAGTTCAATCGCCATATGCTTCTATTGGACCTTTGCTCAACTCTATCTGCACACTATCTACTGAACAAATGTTTAACATCTATAGAAGTATACATAATCCATATTGTTCATTGTGCATGATGTTTACTCATAAAAAGGTAAATGAAATAATAAAAACTTATATAACATACTTGAATCTGAAAACTTAAAATTATTTTTTTTTTTTAATAATTATTCTTTTGAAAAAAAAATGTACTCTAACTTTTTTTTGTTTACCTCAATGTAAATTATTATTGTATATTGTAAACTAATATACACAAATGTATTTCAATAATAGTTATACAATTTTTTTATTTAGGCACCTTTCCTTGATGATTGGCAAACCATAGCATTATCTTACAGCAACTGTTTACCTCCAGTGCCCGTAATTAGTCCAATAATATACAAACAAGTAATTTCTGACGAAATTGAAAAGTCTAAGGGACATCTCTTTAGATGCGGATCTTGTTTATTGACTGTTCATTCAGTGTGTTATGGTAGCAGTTCAATGAAGGGTACACCTTGGTTATGCAATAGGTGTCACGCAAGCTCTATGGCTGCTGTAAGTATATTACACATTTTATTATAATTTATTCAAACCACGGTTATTTATATGTTTAGTAAACATAAATATTATTATATATTATTATATTTAATAATTATATATGAATATATGTATTTTGTATTTTATTCTGTAGTATGTGACATAAAGTGAAATTGAAATTGATAAAGTTGTTACTTAATTGATATTTCTTCATTACTTCTCCATAAGGCAAGCTTTCTATTGTAGGGAATCAATAATAGAATATATTTGATTGAAGGTGGTATCCCAGCGATGTACTGTGTCATATTCTGGTTGGCTATTGTAATCTTAGTAACACTCAGTAACCAAGACCTACTGGAAAATTCCCAGAGTTAGGCTGATATTATCTTTTCTCTCGTTCTCTCGTTTGGCTTACACAATAATCGGTTGATTTTTTTTGGTGTTATATATATCGATGGATACAATGTAACAAGAATGTTGAACAATGTTGCAAGAATACTGTCTGGAGGGTTACCCAAACCATCTCTGTAACCATAATCAAACCTCAATTATTATTTATTTTTAATTAGTTATTGTTATAAATGATGATTTTTATATAAAAAATAAAATTATGGTTATTCATACTTGTATAATAACATGAAATTTGTTGATAGGATTGTATATACTGTCCATTAAAAGGTGGAGTTCTAAAACAAATTTCTGCAAATCAGTGGGCCCATTCTGAATGTCAGCTTCTCGTACGTGAAAGTAATCTTTATTGTACATCTGATTATTCTACCAATAAAAAGGTATAGCAAAAATATCAATTTTACATGAAAATATTTTGTTAAACAATTTAATGACGTTTTACAGTGTATTGTGTGCAATTTAACCTGTGGCAATTGTTTTCGTTGTTCTAAAGAAAGTTGTAACTCCTGGTTCCATGTTTCATGTGGAATATTTGCTGGATTTTATTTTAAAATGGAACAATTTAAACGTAAAATTTTGGTTTACTGCGAGAAACATAAGCATACATATATCAAGGTAAATTCAATTTAATCTCGTCAGTGTCTATTATTTAATATTGATTTTTTTTTTTTTAGGAAAAGGATATTCATAAAAACCAAATGGTATGGATAAGACATTTGGAACACAAGAGGATTGTTCAATGTAAAATCTTAAAAATTGATCAAATTCCTTTTTGCGTCGTAAAATTCAGCGATGGTTCCATTTCTGACAATATTGAAATTTCAGCAATTAAGGTAGTAATAATTTGTATTTTATTAATAGCAATTCTTAAATTATCATTTTAATTTAAATAACTTCTTGAAAATTTAATTATAAATTACCATATTTCTTAGTCGTATAATAATAATTAATGTTTATTTGGCTATCTTATAAAAATTATATGTAAAAAAAAAAAAAAAAAAAAATTAATGGAAGCCGTTTCTGTGGAACTAACTGCCACTTATGACACAGTGAGTTCACCACAGAAGGCTATAAAGAACAAAATTAACAACACTTCTAACTAAGGATTTTAAACTCGCAAGTATGGTAGAAATGTTATTAAGCAATAATCCCTCCTACGTCAGCCTCCTGGGGAAACAGTAGATAAAGAAGTTAACATAATGGATAAGCCCAAGGTATTGTACTAACTTCTTTTTAACATTTACATTTCCTACCAACCAATAATCTTCTACACCAAACATTTCTTTAATATATATACAACAATAATAGCAAAATGTAATTTTTTACTTTTGAAAACTGAAAAATACCTTACAAAATCAATTGTTATGTGTAAAACACAGTAATTAAGACAAAAACCAACATTGCATGGATATATAAGAACAAATTGAAGTCAAGGCATAGTTACGCAATACTACTAAAACTTTATAAATGAAACCCTATGAACATAGAAAAACGGGTACAAAGCAGACATACCATGACAAACTCAAAACATGAGAGAGTGGACCTCTAAAAAGAAACAAATGTTGAAGTAATGGAACTAATTAATTATTGACTCAAAAAAGGAATTTGACATAGCAAACTGACAATGAAAATAAAAAGAAATCGTTAAATATGTATGTTTGTAAAAAGCATTTTTAACAAAATTATTTTGATTTAAAAAATAGTGTTTTGTATCAACATTATAAGTGACTCAAGTGACAGATGAAGTTTTGTATATCTATTCAATTTTATTTCATCGTTTATATATTTCATTATTTCTTGGATCTTCTTAAAGTGCTTATGATCTGCAGCATTTTGCATTTCAATATTTTTACTAGTTAGTTTTGGGTGTTTGTTGTGTTCATTATTATAATTTAATTAATTTCATTAAAATATTTAGAAATAACAAAATACTTTGTAATATTTTCAGAACTGTATTAATGATTTTTCACTTTTCAACAAAGAAATTGAACTACAAGGTGGCAATAAAGGTTTGTTCATGGGAATACATTATAAACCAATATTTAAGGTAAGTGTATATTTTATTTTTAATGGTTTTTGAAATTTATAAATAATATTATCATACATACCAGGTCAAATATGAAGACGGCACACCTGGTAGTATTTGCCTCGATGATATATACTGCAGAGATAAATTCCATATAAATAGTTTCATGAATGAATGCAAAGAAGGATTTGGTTATTATATAAAACAACTTAAAAAGTTTAAATAATTGATTTTTATTTATATGACTTGGTAATTCACATTATATAGACAAAGGACTACACAAAATTTTTGTAAATACTAAATAATAATTTTAAAATCTGTATCTATTTTATTAGTGCGGGATTCAACTAATAATTATTTTATAGTTTTTGTTAAACAAAAACTAATTAATAGGGGTTTCAAACTTAATTTTTTTCTTTTAAATATATCGTATTTCATTTAAAACTATTTTAACCACCTTAACTACTATTGCTATTATATTGCTCTAATCTAATAAATAAATATATAGCCTACTTGAACTTCCAATATAAGTACCTACTTTTATTGGGTTTTTTTCTGATTGATTCATTTAATATTGTTATAAGTATTATTTTATAATTGCCATTTTTGTAACAGACAAATTGTGGCCGATATTTTATTTTGTATTAATTATAATTTTATCAACATTTTTTATTTTTCATTTAAATATTGTTCCTGCTGATTTTTGTTTGCCCTTTCTAATTTTTAAATTGGCATTAAATCCTTATATTGATACTTAACAGAAACATATTGTGTGTCAATGAAAAAGTAAATTTTATTTAGAATTACAGCAACAAATTATTTATGTTTTTCATTGGCAAATTAATTTTAAGGAATATTTAACTTTAAATATTGTATTATTTTGCATAGCTCTTAAATTGTATGAAATTTTGTTTGTGTTCGTGACCATTATGGTCGGTTACTATTATTTTTAGTGTACTATATTATATTATATTATATTATCCAATATAGTTATTTTAAAATAGATAATTTGTGTTTATTTCTGTTTGATAGTTAATTAAAATTGTATTGCCAAGTACCAATAAAATAAAAAATATAGTTTAAGAAGTTTGCATGTGATCTCATGAGACAAACGTAATTATATAATTTGTTAGTACTATCGATGACTTATCAATATACAATTAGTGTATTTTGGTTAATACTGTACCCACCAACTTTATGCAATTACTAATGATATCACATTAGATCACTGGCGATAATAATCAATATTCTTTAGTTTTAATTTAATATTCATTACAGTACTTGTGTGTGTGCCCATAAATACAATAGCTTTTAAACCCATTTACATGTGTATATTGAATAATATGTTTAATGTATACTCACACACACACACATATATATATATATATATGTTTTTTTTTATTTATACGAAATTAAATTAAAAATCCACTTATTGAAAACAACTATGGTTTTTATGTATATTCTTTAATTTTTTTCCATATTGATATTAGTATTTTACATAATGGCAAACAATTTGATTGTAGATACCATGAACCTGTTTACAGTAATATTATCATGGTTAGTCTTTACGCTAATCCATTTGGGTTTATTGGGGTGGAAACACTACTCTATTATTTACCCAATATACAAGACTTATTTTCTCTTGAAACATGTAAAATGATTCTATTCTAGTATTAAAAAGTTTTTAAATAAAATAAAAATATTATTTTACTTAGTTTAATATTTTGTTTGATTAATTATATCTAGGACTTGGAACATTTAAGTTCAATAAGTCACAAGCTCTACTAATATCTATATTAATTTCTTTTATAGTTATTAAGAGTTAAAATGCATAGTACTTAAGATGAAAAGATAGATTAAAGTAATAAGATATTATGTTTTAGATAAAAAGTGATTGTAATTAGACTACTTCAATGTATATAAAAAATATAAGTATTGTATGTACCTATCTACTAATGAAATATAAATTAAAAGAACAAAATATTGATACTTGTGGTATTAACTACTGATTGGTTGAATTTGTTTTAAAATTTGTAAAATTTTCATAAAAATTTGAATCTTAACCTTCTATAAAATATATTAAAACTGGTTTAATGTCAATGTTGGATACTTTCTATATATGAACTACGAATGCACTTAGCCGATGAAGAAGGGTATCTGACAAATTTTATATGTAAATAGTGTGTACCATAAATTTTGAGACTACAGCCATAAATGTTCCAAACAAATTTTAAAATTAAGTAATTAACATTACAAACTATACTATTTATTGCAACATTTTTTAATTTGTCCATGGTACATGAGAAGTCATTTTTAGAAATGTTTTTGAGCTTCTTGGTCACAGTTTTTTAAACTGTTTCAGTATTGGTAAAATTGATTCCTCTTAAACTTTATCTTTGGAAACAGAAAATAGTCTGGAAGATATAAACCTGGTGTTTAAACAGCTGACACAAGCAACATTTTCATCAGTTTTCGTTTTGCTTGGTCTTTCATTTCTCTGCTCATTGTCCATCCAATGACTTTCTGCCGGATGAAACTAACTATGCAACTGAAATACAGTAGCACGAGACATGGCTGACTCACTATAACCTTGTTTCAATATTTGGAACGTTTCTTTAGCACTTTTTTTCTAACTTTCTTTCTTCTAAACTATTAAAATCAGCACAATGTCTCCGTACTTTGTATTTTGCACTCTTTAGGCCACTTCTTGAGTACGGTGTTATTATATGGCACCCATTTCTTGCGAAAGATCAAATTCGCTCTGAACGTGTTCAAAACAGATTTTTTTTGTATACCTCCCACCTTCTCAAGATTCCAGTTACCAATCATGACTACTCACTCTTCAGTAATACCCTTCAGATCCAAACTCTCTCCTCTCGGGTGATCACAGTCGATCAGCTCTTTCTTTTAGATGGGTCACTGGATGCTCCTAATATTCTTGGACAAATCTGTTTTAGAGTTCCCTCATACCCTACTCGCAAACCAGTCTCCGTTCTCTATACCTCGCCACTCCACTTCCTTCAGTTATAACCACCCACTACACCGCTTGCTCAGAAACTATAATCCTTGACCAACTTGTTTTGTATTTATTTATTAATTATCTTTGGCTCGACTTATATTCTTTTTTGTTTTCTTTATTAATCGTCTATTGTTTTATGCTCCATTTACATTATAGTTATTCTTTTATGATTAATTTTCTACCTATCTTGTTGCTTTTTTTTTGTCAAATAATTTGTTTTCTTTTATGTCATTCTCATTGTAAAAGCTGTTTGATGTGGACTTTTAAAAATAAATAAATAAACTTAAAACAAAATTTGACCACAATTCGTTTGAAATTTTTTTTTCATACTTAAATTATAACAGTGATAATGAACATACACAACGTTAGATATGATTATACTGTAAAAAACTGTTTGATACACAAGAAACTGTGAGGATAACTATGAGGGTTATAGTAATTACTTTCTAGAATTTCAATAACAGTATTAATTTTATAATGGTTATCTCAACACTTATGGGATGCGTTGTGTATTTCGATAGTATTTTAGAATTTAGAATTTACAGCTGAATGTGTATGTTCAGTATAAGTGTCATTAGATAGATTATACGATTATAAGATCATTGTTTATTGTCCATCATAATATTTGGTATGGCCATTTAGCATACATATTTTTTAATAAATTAGTACAATATTGATTTTTAGTGTCCTCCATTTTTATGATTATGACAAGGTTACAAAGATAATTGAAACTTGAAATTTGAAAAAATTCATGACCATACAATATATAAATGTATGTGAATTATGATAATGACACTGCCATACCGGACATTAGGCTTGTAAATTTATTTATTGCCAAATAATGTGGTCTTTGAATAGTTTTTAATCGGTTCCTTATGTCAGTACTTACATGAGTAATTGGTATAAAAATGAAGTTAGGTATATATGACACCAATACATTTACAGTGCGTTTTCTAGGTACATTAAGTTGTCTGAATGAAAATAATTAGCCGTGTTCATTCGCACTTTACTGGTTTTCCTTTCATAATACACATCTGCAAGATAATGGAGTTAATAATAGTATTGTCTTTAGCACAGTGTTTTGTTAAGGTAAATTGCTGCCCACGGGAAAAGTACATATTGCTGACCCATAAATATCGTTAAGGAACTAGAAAGAGCCTACATGGGCGACCCTTTACTTTCTCCAATCCTAGTCTAATCTCCTAGTTACATCTATCAATTTAGATTAAATGGTTTTTAAAATTAAATGTTTAAACAATTGTTGTTTCGGCCATCACACAAACAGTCTAAATGAAACTCAGTATTCTAATTGTAAAAATCAAATAACTAAATAAATCAAAATTTGATTATCTTTATTATCCCCGTAGATATTCAATGGGTATATCTTCGTAGTACAGCCTGTATATTGACTACGAGCGGCGAGCGTCAGCGATGCGGCACGTCATAAATCAAACGCGTTTGAATTTTAACGCTCGACGCTCATGAAATATATTTGGCGGCCATGAAGAGTCACGAATAGTGGTGTGATATGGTAGATCGTTTTCTACGAGTATATATTATTAATATAGTATAGATAGGTACCATACGGACTTGACAACAACGGAGCGATAATTATGGATTGTTATAAATTATTTTAGGAACTATAATATGATAACATGATATTATTATTGTGTGCTCTCGTAACACTATGGAAAAACTACGTATATTTCATTCCCAAAGATTTTCTTAAATCATTAAATGAATGTCTGAACTCTCCATAGATTTTTCTGCGACGAGTAACGGGACGAACCCTTTTATTTTAAAAATTTGTTTTTCTTCTTATAATTGGATTGTCTCAGAGAATCGTAAGACGGCCCATCGTAATGAAAGGCATGATGAATACTGAAATGACTGCCGCAAAAAAAAAAAAAAAAATGTTTATATTCTTAGATATCAAAAAACTCACACAATTGTTATATGACTCCACAGTAAGAAGCTACTTACACAAAATAGTGCAAATATATTATGTAAACATTTTTTTGTGAAAGAGTATTCTATTTTCTATTCGATTGTGTAAAAAATGAAGCTCGAAAACACCCGGAAGTGAACTAAATAAAAAATATAGTATTACAAATTATACTTTAAATAATTATTATCTGTACAATATACAAATGCATTATTTATTGACACGCTTTTTCGCATTTGTTGAGAAAAATTCAGGGAAAATCGATAAATGAACTCTCCAAGATACCTCCCCACACCGATTTACTTTTAGAAAAAGTGCTACACGTAAAAATCGGAGCTAACCCTCTGGTAGAAAAGTTGTTCACAGAAAAAAAAATAAAATAAACTTTGTAAAACTATAGGCTTCTTCGCTCCACTCAGAATCTAAAATTACTACATTACACTACTTTTTTTTTTGTACATTGTTTGTAAACTAATGATACAGTAAAATCATTATTAGTTATTATTATAAATTCCAAATAAAAAGATAATAAATATTTAATTGTATAAATATAATTTTATTTACATTCCATTAACAGGACTAGGGGTAGAAATATGATAGTTTTTTTAAATTGTACTTAACATTTTTCAGAAAAAATTTTTATGAAAAAAACATTTTTGGAGTGGATTGCTGAATGATCTCTACCATGATCCTATATCTCACCGGCGGGCTGAGCCCCAACCAGTTCAGTTTCCGGAAGGGCAGATCCACCGAGGATGCCATTAACAAGGTCCTTGACTAGACCAGGTGGGCCAGGCAAAGATCAGCTCGACAGCAGGAGCTCTGCGTTCTGGTGATACTTGACGTCAGGAACGCCTTCAACACGGCTTCCTGGGATCACGTGGAACTCTGCACCATAGGGGAGCCCTAAAACACCAAAATACACATGGTAGAGGATACATTGCAAGGAGCATGCTGAAAGGATAAGGGAGGCTGAGGAAAGGGCTGACCAGCTGCCATAGGAGTAGCTGCCTCACCAGTCCTGGACACCAAAGTCTTTACGCAACAGGACCCAGCCACCGGCCCAAGGTCATGTACAGATTAGGTTATGTTAGCATAATGTCAGGAAGAGTCCTATCGCTCACCCCTCACCTTAGTTATAATTAGCATAGTTAATAATGTTAGCCTGCCCCGCGAAGAGAAAAACAGGATTGTAGTGGGGTAGCAATGTGAAAAAGTGATCTCCCAAAGCTGTCGGTTAATTGGTTAAAAAAAAAAATGTGCTATATCGCCTATACCACACAACAATATCGTAAACTATATACCACGAACACAATAGATACTAAGTATTGGAATTATGATTGCCCTATAATATTGTAATAAGTGGCATAGCAAGGATTCATTAATGAGAGAATGGGGGGGGGGCTGAAATGTTTGAGGTCTATAGCCTTTTAACTTTTTCTATAGCTAAAAAAATAAAGCAATGAGGGGAGAAGGATTACAACACCCAAATCTTTCTCCCTGACTACGCCATTTATTGTAGAGTATAATAAATGTCAGTTATCACAGATATATCATACATAATCATATATGTATTTATCAAACTCAATAATATTCCTGACTCATAGATTAAAGATAAAATTCGAAATATTCAAATAACAGAAAAATTATAACTAAATTGACTGGCAATACAATTTTTCATTTTGTACTGCACATGCCCCAATGCTATTTCGTACTTGCACTAACTATCGTAGTGTACAGCATTTTAGGTCGTGCTTAAAAGAGTTAATACAATCTCTACAATTCTTTACAAGTCTCTCATGTGAAGGTTTTTAGTGCATTCGTTAAGTTTGTTTTAAATTTTTTTATAGAACATTTAAATCCGGGTTCTAATATTATTTTATTTTACTTGTACTGGTACTTACTTAAATAATTTTTATTTATACCTTATACCTACCTATTTATAATAGCTATTTAAACTTTTTATTGCCAATATATTATTCAAATTATTAATAAGTACTATTATATCAGGTGATAATTTATGATTATACGTAAGAACCTATTCATTATTGTAATTTTTTTTAACTACTTTCCTTATACCTTTATTTTATAGCTATATAATACCATTTATGTTGTACATTGTAGGCACCTATCATTCGTTTGAACATTTACCACACTGTAGTAGGTACTATTAAAACCACGAGTTTTACTTTTTGTACCTAATTTATTTAATTATAATAATGTATATAAATTTAATAGCTTTTGTAATTATGTAAAATACAAAAAAATTAAACTTGACGATAATTTGTAATTGTATTGATTTATCATTCGATATTAAAACACGAGACATAGGTATACCTAATACTTTGTAGGTAAATCATTCATTTAGAGATAGAAGTATACGATTTGGATTTCTCAATAACCTTGATAAATCTACAATTGCTGTATACAATTTTCGTCTAATATGTAGACTTCTTGATTGATATCTATAGAGACTAGAGTATTATTTATTGATTTATAGTGTAAATAAATTAACTTAAATCACCTTTAATTTTATATTACTTGCTCTACTAATATTACTGTTTAATTTTGTCTAATAACAAAAAACGATTATTAGCGGAATACGGTTATACATGTTTTAAAATTTGATAATAAAATTCTTTTACGTTACACTCAATTTTTTCTTGTTGACTACTTAGTATAACTTATAATGAACCTCCTGTACATTTTCAAGCATTTCTATTTGGTTTAACAATTTTATCCATAGAGTACTTGCCGAATAAATATTACGTAAAAAACTTGCAAAACTAAAATGTCTATAAATAGCTCAAAAATGGCTCACATTTTTTGAAAATTTAACCATATCTAGAGAAGGCAAATATTTCTGTCCAAATTTTAAGTCTTCACGAATATTTTTAACTGAATTTGACAAAAAATCAAAATTGAAAATAATCAAAGGATTGTTATTGTAAATTCTTTCGTTTTCCTACGTTATTTTCCAATTTTTCTCAATTAATTTGAAAACTTCTGGGAAAATCGAAAAATGACCTCTTTAAAGTACCAACTAGATCAAATTTCCTTTCAGAAAAGATAATTTACTTGTCATCGGAGCAAGATTTTCAATAGAATTTATGTACACAGCATAAAAAAAAAAAAAGCTACGACTAAAAATAATTGCATTAAAAAAGACGGACATACTTCGCACGTGGGTGCATCTACTGTTTTTTGGTGAGTAGTTGGGAAGGTAGTAGATGGGAAATTTAATGTCTATTTGTAAGCATACGATAAACCATTTCTAACGAAAAAACGATTTCGGAATTCAATTGATAGTGATGCTTTGTCAACAATATATGTATATGCCATATTATGGTAAAATAATTACATATAGGCATTACATATATTTTTCTTTAATAATAATTATTTGACACACATCATAGTAAAACTAATAGATCCCTTGCTATACTCTGAATTTAAAATTTACATCACTTTTAAATAATTATATTATCATTTTCAATTTCTTAAACCATATTTTATACCTAAATGTTATTGATATTTGTTCGAACGCATTGACAACATATAATGTATTCAGTCCTAGATTATTATTTTTTTTTTTTTACAAAAAGTATAAAATTAAAATATATTAGTATTATGTTTTGTTTATTTTGTTCACGAATGGTTTTTTTCTTTTATATTACATTGATTTGAATAAGAATATACACAAATTTACATAAATTATAATAAAGTCGAAATATAATATACTAAAATAAGTTTTTTTTTTTCATCGATTATTTTAAATCATAATATTATAAAAAATCGGTATAAATTTTAAACAAATATAGCGATTGTGGAATCTGTCTAGACATATATTATATTATATTAATTGTTTCCATAGGTATATTGCGGAAGAATTAATTTAATGTCGATACAACCTTGACAAAGAATTTTTGAATTTTTTTTTTTAAATTTGATAACTTTTTTTTCCCCCGTACAATAAATGATTCCCATTAATACAATTCATATGGTTCATTATTTAATATATATATAAAAAAAAAAAAAAAAAAAAAAAAAAAAAAAGTGCACGTACATATTATATTCTATAAGTATAATATAATTTATCAAAGCATTAAAAAAAAAAAAAATTACCTACCGAGGAACAATGTCATTAACTGGTAATCCGTTATAGTTGCAGAT